>SZWC01002152.1:123820-156491 GCA_023375785.1 Penium margaritaceum | reverse complement strand
CTCCCTCCCTCCCCCTCTCCCTCTCTCTCTCCCTCTCCCCCCATACTCTCTCCCTCCCCACAGTTGTAAGGCAAGCCATCCCCTGTCTGTTCGTACAGCTTAAACGACTGCTTGGTCGTGTCCATGCCTGTGCAAGAGGTCAACCCGCCAGCTGCTGCAGTTTTCTGTTGCCCATTGGACCCAACGTGCTCGTCAGTGAGTAGTGATGATGCTAGACATGTGCCTAACACCTGGCGTAGCGTCCGGCTCGAAACTGTGAATCTCTAGATCTAAAAGTATGAATTTGGATGCAAAGGCACAGCATTAAGGTCAAAACAGTGGTGTTGGGCTGGTTGTAGGTTGAAACGCCGCATAGTGCACCCGTCGTGCGATAGCTATGTATGCTCCGTAGATGTGTAATACATTCGATGGAATCCTTGGCCGACTAGGCCAAAACCATGGTGCTTGAGGGTCTCCGACCCTCAAGCCATCTCGTTCAACTGCCCACAAACCCAAGTGACCTCGTTCGAGCCACGTGGGTCCTTTCACCGGTCGGCGTGGCAATGCCACGCTACCCCCCCCCCCCCCCCCCCCCCCCCCCCCCCGCCCCCCTAATTGGAGTTTAGGCGAGACTCGACGCTGCTGGAGTGTCGCGTGGTGGAGCCGACGCGCGTTGAGGCCCACGCACCGTTCGCTCAAGCCTCCTCCCTACAGCGATGCGCTCAGTTCCATCGGCAGGCCTCCGCGGCGGACGAGCCGTCGATAGTCACTGCCGCTGCAAATGCTGTTTCCATGCACTCTGCTTTGTTTCTGGTTGTGGCATTGCGTCTGCATCGTCATTCTACGCCTAGGGTCCATGTCTCCTGCTGTGTGGCTCTGCTTGGCGTCACTGACTGTCGTAGGCACTGCCCGGGTTCGGGTAGCCATAACTCTTTGCTGCTGTTTTTCTAGCTGATTCTGACCACACGACTGCGTCCGCAGCGTTGGTATTATGGTATGGTCCAGTTTTCAAGCAAAACGGACGACGCCCGGGTTTTGGGCTGTCGGGCATATGGCAGGGCTCACCGAGAAAACCCTGCCTGCCAGAAAATAAGTCAAGGACTATTTTCTGATTGGCTGGTTAGCTGAGTAACAAGTTCTACACTAGTGGGGGGGAGCTAGAACTTGTAGGGGTCTCCCATTGTTGCTCATTCTTCATTCATAATCAGTCACTTTCAGTTTTCAGCTGCTTTCTGGCGCTAACACTAGCGCGCGCGTTTCTGAGTAACAAACCCAAAGCTTCCAGACCTAGACTCTAGAGCAGCAGACTGAGGGGGCAGCTGACTTAAGCAACGAGCGTGGAAGCTCGCACGCTGCATCAACAACGCTGCTGCCCCAACCTGCTGCCTAGGTCTTTCCAGCTGGGTATCAGAGCCAGAGCGTAGCAGCAGCAGCAGAAGACTGGCGATCAGGTGCCAGACAATGCCGGCGGACCCCCATACGCGCCAGTGCAATGGAAATGCTGCCGGATTTTTTCCGGCAGCATTGACCCGCCTAGTGGCGGCGTCAGATTTTTTCCCACGGCCACTGGGCCAGGGGAAATAGTGACGAATTTTTTTGGCAGCACTGACCCCCACGCGTGACGCAAGGAGGTGGGCGGCAGGCGGCGTCCGACACATGTGGGCGACGACGCATGCTGCAACGTCACCCAGGTGCAGTGACTGGCACCAGCACGCAACAGCAGCAACCTGCAGCAGCGGCAGCCGCAGGCAACGTCAGCGAGTAGTGGCAGCAGCAGCCAGCAGCAACTGCGTGCAGTAGTAGCAGCAGGCAGAATCAGCAGCTCGCAATAGCCCACAGCAGCAGCAGCAGCCCGCAGCAGCAGCTCGCAGCAGCAGTAGCAACAGTAGTAGCGTGCAGCAACAGCTCGTAGTAGCAACCCGCAGCAGCAGCGAGCAGCAGCCGCAGCACGCAGCAGCCGCAGCACGCAGCAGGTGCAGCAGCGTGCAGCAGCATCAGCAGGCTGCAGCAGCCGTAGCAGCGAGCCGTAGCAACAGGAGCAGCGAGCAGCTGCTGGCAGCAGCCAGCCGCGGCTGCTGCTGCTCGTAGCTCGCAGCGAGCGAGCAGCGAGCAGTAGCCCGCTGCTGCCAGCGAGTAGCAGCTCGCTGCTACCAGTGAGCAGCAGCCCGCTGCTCGCAGCGGACAACGGGCTGCTGCCCGCTGTGATAGGAAAAACAGAAAAAAAACCACGAGGAGGAAAACAATCCCCCACCTCGCAGCCCGCAGCAGGAGCCCGCGGCAGCAGCGAGCAGCAGCTGTAGCACGTAGCAGTTGCAGTAGCGTGCAGCAGCAGCAGCGGGCTGCAGCAGCCACAGCAGCTCGTAGCAGCAGCAGCAGCTGCTGCAACTGTAGCCACAGCAACAGGAGCAGCAGCAGCAGCCGCAGCCGTAGTAGCAGCAGCCGTAGCCGTAGTAGCAGCAGCAGCAGCAGCAGCTGTAGCAATAGCAGCAACAGCTGCAGCAGCGGCAACAACAGTAGCGGCAGCAGCAGCAGCGGTAGCAGCATCTGCATCAGCACCAGCAGCAACCGAAGCGGCAGCAGTACCAACAGTTGCAACAACAGTAGCAGCAGCAGCAGCTGTAGCGGCTGCAACAGCAGTAGCAGCAGCAACAGCGGCCCCAACAACCGCCGCTGCTGACGTCAGCATCCTGCTGCTGACGTCACTACTGACATCACTATTGACGTCACCAAAAAAAACAAAAAGGGGAAGAAAGGGAAGGGGGAAGATAACCAAAGGGGTGGGTATCCCACCGCCCCAAGCTACTACTGATATCAGCAACACAAAGACCAAAAAAAAAACAAGGGACACCAAACCATGGCTGGTAGCCCCGGTGAGGAGGGGTCCTCCTCTGTTGGGGGGACCCCTACCCCCCCTTTCTTGCAGCGACTGCAGCAGTAGTAGTAGCAGCAGCAGCAGCAATAGCAGCAGCAGCAGCAGCAGTAGCAACAGCAGCAGCAGTAGCAGCAGTAGCAGTAGCAGCAGTAGCAGCAGTAGCAACAGCAGCAGCAATAGTAGCAGCAGTAGCAGCGGCAGCAGCAGCAGCCCACTGGTGCTGTTGGCGGCAACCCTGATCCCCTCGTCGCTCTTCAGCAACAACTCGCTGTCTTGACGCAGCAGCTTGCAGCGCTATAGCCAGTAGCTCCCAGACTGCCACAAGTACGTCGCCGTCGTTATTCCCTCCAGGACACGCCAGCCCAGCTGTGTCTGCTGCCACGTACTACCTGGCACAGCAGCAGACTCAACGCCAACGGCAGACAGTGACCTCCGTCCTTGGCCCCACTCTGGACGCCGGCCGCAGGTAGAAGGACTTTGAGACGCCGCCGCAGCCGCTTCAGGCCGGCGAGCAATTCCGGAGCTGGGAGCTCAGCTTCCGGATCTGGGCGCAAGGTGAGGGCCTGTGGGCATACTACACCCTCCCTTATGACTCCACCCAGGCCGACCAGTTGTATGACGCTAGTCGTGCCGTCCGTGCCCTCGTCCTAGTCGCCCCTCCAGTTTCCCGCCTCGCCCTACAGCCTTTCCTCGGCGACTTCACCTTTGGCGACATCCTAGACCCTGCAGCCGCATGGGACGTCCTCACCAGTCCCCATCGCCTGTTCAGCGAGGCTGAGATCAGCCGTCTGCTCCGGGAGTTCAACTCCCTGCACATGGGGGAGACCGAGACGGTCACTGCCTACTGGCAGCGGGCGGAGGACATCCTTCGTCGTCTCGGCAAATCTGCTCCACCTCCTCTGTCCGTGCTCCTCACCATCAAGCGCGGCGCCACCAGCGCGTACGCGGACGTCTTCGCGCACTACCCTCAAGACGTCCTCTCCACCATGGCGGCCCAGGGCACCCTCATGCCCTGGGCATACGAGCTCTTCCTCCGCATTGAGGAAGCTTGCCAGGAGTCCCAGCTCCATCGCACGGAGGCTCTTGCATCCCCCGCCGTCGCCTCCCCTGCCGTTGCCTCCGTAGCCATCGCCTCCCCCGTCGCAGCTACCTCATCGTCTTCGGGGAAGAAGAAGAAGAGCCGGAACAGGAAAGGCAAGGGTCCGTCGCAACAGCAGCAGCAGCCGTCGACCGGGTCCAGCGGTGGTGGCTCGGTCTGCCACAACTGTGGCCAGCCCGGGCACGGGTGGTACACGTGCCCTCTCCCGATGGACGAGGCACGCGTTATCGCCACCATGCGTCGCCAATGGGAGCGCCGTCTCGCCTCCACTGCCGTCGCTGCTGCTGGCCCTGACACTTCAACCTCGTCCAGCAACTCCGCCACTCCGACAGCTCCGCCAGTCTCGTAGACGCCCGCGCCGCAGCACTACTACCCACAGCCGTCGGCGCCTTCGTTCCCGTCGCCGGCAGTGTCCCTCCCTTACCTAGGCTCCAGTGCCGTCACTCCGCACTCGGTCTACACTCCCGGGCCGTCCTCCTGTGAGCGTCAGTTGGAGTAGTTCATCGCCCTCCAGCTCGGCCTGACGTGCCCTCCTCCCTAGGGAAGTGCGAGTTGCATCACCTCCTGCTCTCTTGCCCCGCCTTGCATGACTGAGACTGCTCTACGGTCGTGTCCCGTTTCCTCGTCTGTCGCATCGTCTCCCGTGGTCTCCTCTACCCCTTCCT
Organism: Penium margaritaceum; assembly: GCA_023375785.1. Lineage (NCBI taxonomy): Eukaryota > Viridiplantae > Streptophyta > Zygnematophyceae > Desmidiales > Peniaceae > Penium > Penium margaritaceum. The sequence goes on along the minus strand of SZWC01002152.1, from coordinate 151,876 downwards.
ATGACGACGTTGCATTGCTTGACAATTGGCAGTCTTGGTTCGCGCCTCCTTCCACCACGTCCGCATCCCTTGCTTGCTGCCATGTGACCGTTAGCGATCTGGCGACCTCAGTCCAGGACCTCGCTGAAACCTGGATCATCGACTCCGAGGGCACGCATCACATGACGACCTCTCGCGAGGCCTTCAGTATGATCGGTCCTGTAGGCGATGTCTCTGGTGTCCGGACGGGCTCCAGACATGTGTTGCCTGTCCGTGGTGTTGGCGTTGCTCGTTTTTGTGGTCTTGCCGGTGACGTCTTTCTAACCGATGTCCTCTTCGTCCCTGGTCTCGAGCTCAACCTCTTGTCCGTCACTGCACTTGACCGCATGAGCATGGACGTTGTGCACTCGCGTGGTGTTGGCACTGTGTCGCTGCGTCCGCCTGGTCTCGTCGTCCTGCACGCCACCGCCCGTGGCAACCTGTGGCATGTGCCGCGCCTCTCCTCCTCCCCTTCCGTCTCCTCCCCGTCGGCCGCCACAGGCCATGTGTTTGTCACCAGCACGCTTTCCCCTTCGTACACTCGCCTCTTGCACCGTCGCCTTTGCCACGTCCACTCTGCCGCCGTAGACAGCATGCTCCGCACCCAGCCGGCCAAGGGCCTTGACCCGGAGACCTTTCCCCTCCCGTGCCCCACCGAGTGCATTGATTGTGCTCAGGGGAAGATGCACCAGTCCACGTACCCTCTGTCTTCCTCCCGTGCGTCCGCCCCTCTTGACCTTGTCCATTCGGACGTCATGGGCCCTCTCCCCATATAGTCCGTCAGCGAGCACGACCGCTATGTCCTCACCCTCACTGACCACTACTCTGCTACCGCTGGGTCTTCTGCCTTCGGCAAAAGAGAGATGTCGCCCGCACCGTCCGGGACTGGCTTGTCCTTGCGGAGCGCGAGTGTGGCCGCCCTTTTCGCCGCTTTCGCTCCGTTCGCGGTGGTGAGTACATGGGCGAGGCCACGACCTTTCTCGCCTCACGCGGCATACACCATGAGACATCCGCGGCCTACACGCCCGTCCAGAACGGTGTTCCCGAATGGTGGAACCGTACCATGGCCGACGCTGTCCGCACCGTGCGGGTTGAGTCCGGTCTCTCTGATGGCTTCTACTTTGAAGCCATGGCCTACATGACCTGGGTCTGGAACCGGATCCCCCACGGTCCCCTTCCCCACCAGTCCACGCCTTACCAGCATTGGTGCGGTCAGCGCACTGACCTCCGCCCGGCTCGCGTCCGGGGCTGCGTGGCCGTGGTGTGGCTGCTCGCCCCGCAGCAGGGCAGCAAGCTCACCCCCCGCGGACGTCCCTGCAGCTTCCTCGGTGTCTCTCATCAGTCCAAGGCCTAGCGTTTCCGGGATCCCTACCGGGTCTGCATCGTCGAGTCTCGGGATGCACTCTTCTTCAAGGACCTATTTCCTCGTGACCTCATTTGCTCCGGCTCGTCTGTGTCTATCCCGTCGCATGGGGAAGTGAGTCCGTCCTCCGTCCTATCGCTTCCGGGTGACACATCCCCCAGTCCCTCTGAGTCGGCAGCCCCAGTCGCGTCTGTTGGTCCCTCCGCGCCAACAGTCTCAGTCGCGTCCGCTGGTCCCTCTGAGCAGGCAGCCCCAGTTGCGTCTGCCGGCCCCTCCAAGCACACGGCCCCAGTCGTGTCTGATGGTCTCTCCGAGCCGACAGCCTCAGACGCGTCCGTTGGTCCCTTCGGGCCGGCAGCCCCTGTCGTGTCAGCTGGCCCCTCCGGTCCGGCAGTCTTAGACGCCCCCGCAAGTCCCTCCGGGCTAGCAGCCCCAGTCGCGTCCGCTGGTCCCTCCGGACCGGTAGCCCCAGTCGTGTCTGCTGGCCCCTCCGGTCCGACAATCCCAGACGCGCTTGCCAGTCCCTCCGGGCCAGCAGCCCCAGTCGTGTCCGTCGGCCCATCCGGGCCAGGTGCCCCGGTTGCATCCGCTGGCCCCTCCGTGCCAACAACCCTGTCTGCCTCCATTGGCCCGTCGGAATCAGTGCCATCTCCTGCCCTGCCACGCTACGCACGTGGCCCAGGCGGCAGCCTCCGACCCAGATCGTCGACGAGCGTGTGGACTGTCGCACCACACTCCGTGGGGCCTTGACCCCCCTGTGGCTCCATGTGTCTCCTCCACTCCCACGGTCATGAGTGGGGACCCTGGCACCAAGGCCCTCGGCTTGACCACCTCGGCCATCATTGTAGACCTTCACCCAGGCTCCTCACTGGGCTACATCATGCTCCATCACGAGCATCGGCACGCTGTCATGGCTGCACTCGCGCATATCCCACCAGGGGCTCGAGATGCATACGCTCTCTCAGTCCGTTCCACAGCACGCCCGGAGGACCCAGCCACCCTGCGCGAGGCACGAGCCTCTCCTGAGGCTGACGAGCGGGATGCAGCCTGTGCCGATGAGCTCGCTACTATTCGACAGCACCATGTGTACGACCTCGTCGACCTTCCTCCAGGTCGGAAGGCCATCGGCGCCAAGTGGGTTTTTCGGCGCAAGTTGAAGCCAGACGGGTCCTTGGACGAGTACAAGGCCCGCCTTACAGCCAAGGGGTTTGCCCAAATTCATGGGGTCGACTACGACCAGATCTTTGCCCCAGTTGGTCGGTTCTCCACTAGCCGGGCGCTCTTCAGCTTGGTCGCCCAGCATGGGTGGGAGCTGCATCAGATGGATGTGAGCAACGCGTTTCTCCATGGCTCACTGGAGGATGAGGAGCTCTACATGGTGCAGCCCTCAGGCTTCGACGACGGCACTGGGAGAGTCTAGCGATTGCGTAAGGCCCTCTATGGCCTGAAGCAATCACCTCGGTGCTGGAACCAAGAAATCAGCAGTAAGCTCCTTCGGGGCGGACTCCAGTGCAGCACTGCTGACCCCGCACTGTTTGTCAGTCTGCGAGGCCAGACTTTTGCCGCTGTTCTGGTTTACGTCCACGATCTCCTCATCGCGTCGCCAGACACGGCTGCCATCCAGCTCGTCAAGGACTTGTTGTACGCCGCCTACCAGATGAAGGATCTCGGATCTGCCAGAGTCTTCCTGGGCATGGAGCTTGAGCATGATTGCTCCCAAGGCGTTCTGCACATCCACCAGGCTGCCTATGTGCAGACTCTGTCCACCCGCTTTGCGGAGGACCTGCCACTCGTGCTGAGTGCATCCTCACCCATGTCACCTGATGGTCAGGTGAAGCTGAAGAGTCCCAACCCAGTTGTTGTGGGGGAGCCAGTTGACGTGACCACGTACTTGCGAGTCATTGGGTCACTGATGTTCCTGGCGACGACGACGCGCACAGACATCGCATTCGCCGTCAACCTCCTGGCCCAGTTCTCTCAGGAGCCGCGTCACCTCCACTACGAGGCCGCGATCCGAGTACTGCGCTATGTTGTCTTGACTCCTCGGTGAGGTCTCGTGTTCCACCGTCAGCCGTCTGTGGTCGTGGTGGGATACACCGACAGTGATTGGGCCGACAGTCCAGACGGTAAGAGTCGCACAGGCTGGATCTTTCTGATTGGTGGCACAGTTGTGTCCTGGCGCAGTGGCAAGTAGGGGTGCATTGCACGCAGGACTACAGAGGCTGAGTACGTGGCTCTTGGCTCAGGCGCATGTGAGAGTGTGTGGCTGCGTCGTTTGTTGTCCGAGTTGCATCAGCCTGTCGCATCCGTCACGTTGCATTGTGACAATGAGAGTGCCATGGCTATCGCCGACAATGACGACGTGTATCACACACGAACAAAGCACATCAACGTTGAGTATCACTATGTGCGTTTGTTGTTGCATGATGGCAGCATCAGCATCGTGTGGGTTGAGACAGCACGACAGTTGGCTGACTTCTTGACCAAGGCACTGAAGCATGACTCGTTCAAGAAGGCTGTGAGTTCGGTCGGCGTGCGTCCGTGAGTTGCTCTCTTTGTCCCTGCTTGCATCTCTGCATAGTCTGGGGGAGTCTGGTCGTTGTCTGTGTCTCTGCCCGCACATGTGCACTACGCCCGTGAGTCATGGGGGAGTATTGGTTTTTGCGCATCTCTCATTGTACTCTGTTGTGTCCTCTCGGCTTGTGTACATCGGCGTGCAGATGACTGACGGCGAGACTCGACGCTGCTGGAGTGTCGCGCGGTGGAGCCGACGCGCGTTGAGGCCCACGCACCGTTCGCTCAAGCCTCCTCCCTACAGCGATGCGCTCAGCTCCATCGGCAGGCCTCCATGGCAGACGAGCCGTCGACAGTCACTGCCGCTGCAAATGCTGTTTCCATGCACTCTGCTTTGTTTCTGGTTGTGGCATTGCGTCTGCATCGTCATTCTACGCCTAGGGTCCATGTCTCCTGCTGTGTGGCTCTGCTTGGCGTCACTGACTATCGTAGGCACTACCCGGGTTCGGGCAGCCATAACTATTTGCTGCTATTTATCTAGCTGATTCTGAGTGCACGACTGCGTCCGCAGCGTTGGTATTATGGTATGGTCCAGTTTTCATGCAAAACGGACGACGCCCGGGTTTTGGGCTGTCGGGCGTCTGGCAGGGCTCACCGAGAAAACCCAGCCTGCCAGAAAATAGGTCTAGGACTATTTTCTGATTGGCTGGTTAGCTGAGTAACAAGTTCTACACTAGTGGGGGGGAGCTAGAACTTGGAGGGGTCTCCCATTGTTGCTCATTCTTCATTCCCAATCAGTCACTTTCAGTTTTCAGCTGCTTTCTGGCGCTAACACTGGCACGCGCGTTTCTGAGTAACAAACCCAGAGCTTCTAGACTTTAGAGCAGCAGACTGAGGGGGTATCTGACTTAAGCAACGAGCGTGGAAGCTTGCACGCTACATCAACAACGCTGCTACCCCAACCTGCTGCCTAGGTTTTCCAGCTGGCTGGAGCCTCCTCCCTCCAACATGCTGAGCTCCATCGATAGCCATGTCACCGCCCAATCGCTGTCGTTGCATATGCTGTCTGCACGCGTCCAGTGCTTGGTCTGACTGCTCCGTTGCATCTGCAGCACCATGCTCTGCTCAGTGCCCATGTTTCATATTAGGGTGAAATAGCTCAGATACCCATAAAACACAAAGTGTGACTCTCATCCGCCCGTCGTTCGGAACAAAAGTAACGATCTGCCCATCGTTCGGAAGAAAAGGAACCATCCGCCCGTCGCTCTGCGGGAAAGCAACAAGGCATCCATGGTACTTTTACTTATCAAGGACTACCGGCACTTGGGTTATATGTGTGCCACAACGGGCACGATGTTACTTTTTCCCCGTTGAACATGCTTTTCAAGGTTCATTTCCGTAGTCCGTACAATGACACGATGCACGAAGGTGAATGCAACTTTAAAAGTGTAAAAATATGTAGAGAAAAACTTGGTTCGGCGATCCGCTCGGTCACGATGGAAGGGGTACTTTCTTTTCTCTAAAGTTAGAGGTGTTCCGCTTGCTTCGTTGTTACTTCTCCTTTGCCATCCTGACGTTACGTACACTTGTAAACAATAAGGCGGATGAAACACGACCTGCATGCTCAGATGCCAGACTAGCTGCCGAACATGCATGTGCGACAGTGGAGGCGCTCCACTGACCCTCGACCATTGTCTCACGTGTGTACTGTACGCCGATTGGTTGCATAACCCGTCCATGTACGTTGCAATGGTCCCTGACATGCGTCGCCGGAAAGTCAGAGTTACCGTGAGCATGGACGGGGGGTTAGCGTCCGCAAACCCCTCCTCCCAGTGTGTCTGTCATTTCGGCTGCTCCAGAGCCAATGTGTGACTATGCCAGGTTTTCGTGTGTTCAAGGTGGAGATTGAACATGGCGTTCTCTCTCCTGATCAAGCGAGGTGAGTCGATTTGCAGGGTACCTCAGGCATACATTCTGTTCACAAAATGCCCATGTGCCCATTGTTGGCGCTATGGTGCCCCAGACCTGGGGCAGTGCCCGGAGGGCGGAGGCTTCTGCCTCTGCTCGACCGGTTCGTGTACATTCGACAAAGGAGACCACTCGTCCACCCCTCTAATGTGCACAGGCACGGCGTTCTGCAACGGCCGCGCTGTCTTCACCGCTAGGCCCAATCACACGCGGACGGGCTGTCACCTCCAGCCAGGTGGGCCTGACCGTGGCGGCTCAGTTCCGCGTGCCACGGCCGCTACCTCCCTGTCTTGCGTCCTCGGCGGCAACTGGCGCCACAACTGTGTCTGGCACTTCAGACCCAAGGCGACGCAACTTAGGACAGCCGATCCAACACACGGCTATGGGGTGGCGCTCCACTGGCGTGGGTGTCGCCCCGCCAGGTGCACTACCCGCAGACCCGACGCCCGCTGTACCACCCGCTGCTCGACCTACGGCACCACGCGCTGGAAGAGCAGCGACACCAGCCGCTGCAAGACCCGCTGCGCCCACCGCTGTACCACCAGCTGCACCACCCGCTGTACCACCCACTGTGCCACCTGCTGCGCCACCCGCTGCACCATGCGCTGCATCACGCCCTGTACCACCCGCTGGACGCCCAGCTTCAGCAACCGCTGCTCATTTTGCTGCACGACCCGCTGCACCCCCTGCTGCCTGACCTACAGCACGACCCGTTGCTCCACCCGCTCCCCGACCTGCGGCACGACCCGCACCTCCTCACGCCGCGCCACCACCTCAAGAACGCGCCTCTTGCCCTGCCGACCATGGTGTTCTTCCAGCGCCTCCTCCACCTCAGCCTCACAGTCCGGCACACCATGTTGTCTTCCGTGAATAAGGTGCCGAGGAAGAAATCTTCTTCTGGTTGAACAGAGATTGGGAATACGAGGACAGGGAAAGACTTTTGGAAGAAGAAGACGTGGAGACAGTGCGTTTGTTCCGGATGGAGCCACCCTCCCCGAAGCAGACCGAGGCTCCACCTTACACACACAAGTGGGCAAAGCACCGTGTCCTATGTCCTAGTGGCTCCACTGGTAATTTGGGTATCCCGTTTTGTACTTCATTCACTGGAATGCTGCCATGAAATTGTGTCAGTCACTATGTCTTACACACTGTATGACGTTGTATCCCTTTGCTTTTCATGCGGTCGTGCACTACCTGTCATCTGTTTCTTTTGTGTCTTCTCAAATTTGTGTCCTGTATTGTCATGCTGTCACGAACTACCTGTCCTCTCCTTTTTGCAGCAATTTCAGAGAGCTCCCCCAATTCTACGACGAAGAAGAGAAAGGCCAATGGTGACGAAATAGTGGAGGGCAGAAAGTTCCGCAACATGGCTGCATGCAGGGCGGCCATCGAGGACTACGCAGTGGCCAACCGTTTTGGGCTGCAGTGGGTGCGCAGCGAGCCTGGACGGATCGACGTACGCTACATGGAGGCGGTCAGACGTGGTTGCGCATGGCATGTACGCTTAGTTGTCTCGTCAAAGCTGGGGGTGGTGAAGCTGTCTCATGTCACGGATGGCCACTATTGCACGCCTACAATTGGCCGTGGCAGCCCAGCCCGAACGACAAGGTGGATTGCAAGGCATATTTCGCATCAAATGGTGCGGGATCCAAAAGCGCCTCCAGCCACACTCAGAGCGATCATCAAGCAAGCCGCGGGTATTCAAGTGGCCAATAGTACGCTGTATCGTGCGAGAACGATGGCTCAGGCCTACCACATGGGAGCCAAGGCAAAATCGTGGGCTATGTTTTCGGCCCTGTGTCAGGAGGTACGTCCTAGAATGTCCGTGTCTACTGTTGTTTTACTCCCACTTCACTTTTCTCTTTCAAAATGTTACACTTTGCTCATGTGTACTTGCAGCTCAAACGCATTGATCCGGCTACGCATGCCGTCGCGGAACAAGATGTACATAACAAGTTCAAATGGGCCTTTGTGGCGCCTGGCGCCACCCTCCTTGGATGGGACTACAGCTGGAGGATAATCACAATGGACGGCATATTCCTCAAGAACGGCCACAAGCAAGTGATGCTGGTCGCGCAATGTTTTGACGCGAACGACCACGCATGCCCGATGGCCTGGGCACTGGTCTCCAGTGAGAACGAGGAGACTTGGATGTGGTTCTGCGAGAATTTGGCAAGAGCTTACCCCACCGCGTGTACTGCAGGTGCCGTCATTATGTCTGACAGAGAAGCGGGCCTGGCAAAGGCGCTGGTATGACATTTGCCCGGCACTACCCACACTTACTGTGCGTGGCATCTCTGCAGAAACGTGCAGGAGAATTTCGGGAAGAAGGCGGCCTACTAGGCCTACAAGTGCGCACATGCCCTGACACATGACCAGTTTCACCAGGCAGTACGTCACCTACGGGCAGTGAGCAAACGTGCTGTGAACTACCTCATCCCAGGCCGGGACGGAGAGGGAAGCATACCTCTTCAGAAATAGACGTCCTACATGTGCCCTGTGCCTCGGGGGGGCCACATCACCAGCAACGCTTCAGAGTCGTTGAACGCTTGTCTCAGGAGCCTCTGCAAACTCTACTCCTTCTACTGCTTCCTGCAAGTCTACTACTTTGTGCAGGGCATCATGGCGGAGTGCCGCGAACAGATCGCCAAGTGCAACAAGACTTTGGCCCCGGCTCCAGCAAGACGCCTGCTTCACAGCCCTGCAGTTGCCCAAGATTACGATGTCATGATGGAGGGTCCGTCGTCGGCAGTGGTTCGGGGCCCAACAAACGTACGCCGGCACGTGGACCTTGCCATGGGATGCTTTGAGTGTCGACGGTGGCGTGAATTTGGCCAGCCATACTAGCATGCCTGTGCGATCATGATGGAGGTGGGCGAGGACCCGACTGCGCACGTGGGCCGCGGGCAGACGGTGCAGTATTGGATCCTCACGTACAATAACCCTATGCCCTCACTCTGGACTACCGGACTGAACCAACCAGCCTCGCCTGGCTGGGGCCAACCAAGTCTGCGGCGTGGCCGTGGTCATCCCAGGAGTGCCCGTATGGAGCGTGCGCCGCTCCGGAAACGGAACTTCATCTGCCAGAAGTGTTGCCGTAAGGGGCACACCAAGAAGAGGTGTCCAAACCCTGCTGTACCATGGCGACACGAAGCTGCAGCTGCGCTAAGAGCAAAATGAGAGGTAGCTGCAGGAGGTGGAGCTGCTGGAGCTGAGAGAGATGAAGGGGCTGGGCGAGAAGAAGGGACAGCAACGGATGACAGTGATGCGTCGGACTATGACCTGGAGGCAGACCCCAGGGGTTCCTCAACGGACGACGAGGTTGGTGAAGCTGCCGAAGATGACTTTGACGACGTGTCTGACAGTGGCAGCGAGGACTCATCCTCCCTGGGGTATGCAGCGAAGCTGGAGACTGGACTGCGGACCTAGGAAGAACACGATGCTGAAGGTGCCAGAATGATGGAGGAGCATGGTGGAATGGAGGACCATGGAGAGGCAGACGCAGGAGAAGAGGCGGAAGAAGACAACACCGTGGATGAGGCAGAGGAAGAGGACCGGAGGCTCGAAGTCAGAGGCATGGACACACTAGGGATTTAAGGTGAGCGCTTCCAGTAGTACAGTCTGGTTTTTGTTGTTCAAATGTTCTTCTCATGAACACACCAACATCCATTTGCTGACATCATTTTCATGTGAATGTGCAGGCGTGCAGGGGAGCATTGCATCACAACAGGCCAAGTATGGAAGCAAGTACAAGCCCCGGGGTGACGGTGTGCTGTGAGGGGCATTGGGCGGCCGTAGTCAGTGTTGAGCATGGTAGCGTGCTTAGGTTAGGTATTTTTGTGATTCCTTGGTGAGTTGTACCTTTGGAAAATGTTGCCACATTTCCTTTGAATTACCTACCCCAGTGCGTTGTCTTGCAATGATAAACATGGATGTGCAAATGTGCGTGGAAGTAAAGTTGTTGTAGTAGAGTACGAAAGCGTACATGTCATTTTATCCAGAGTCACACACATTCCCCGTGCGTCCTTTCATTGTATAAAAGCAACCCTACGTAGTCATTTGTACTTCTCTTCATGTTTTATTGTAATTGCAAATGGAGTGCAGTCTTCTCCCAGCAGCACTACCTATGGTGACTTCATTTCTGTGTGGAGCTGGCACTTGTTATTTGAGGTCGAGGTTGCACACAAAATGGAGGCGTTTACAGATAACGCTCTACTACAGCACGCGCCCTCAGCCCTATGACATGGGTGCTCTATCGGACCACACTCCGGAAGAAGTCTTCTACGATGCTGTTGAAGACTTCGACAACGGGACGTTCATTAATCCAGTTCGTGGACAGGCGTCTGGTAGTCATGTGTACTTGTGCTCCATGTGCGACATCATTGGGTGGATCCACACACTACCCCCACAAGTGCAGCGGTGGATAGTGAATGTCAAGCCTGGTCCTTTCGAGTAATGTGCTCTCCCATTGAACTCGTCTTGGTATTGGCAGCCTAACCTTTCCTGCATACCGTCATTACATTGTGGCAGACCGGCATTTGTCCTAGTCATGCTCACCATGTGAAAGGAAACCTTGGAAATGTGGAGCAAAAGAAAGGGAAACATACTATGGCTACTGCAAGCAGGACGTATTACATGATTCCTACGTAAAACGGTCTAACTCTCCGTACTCATTACAATACGTAATCCACGCGTTGGTATGAGCACAACCCTAATCAGTCACCTACGGCTAGGATACAGTTGTTAGTCTTTTTACAGAAGACATTTCTTAGTCATGATGATGTGTACATTAGGCATATGCGTTTACAAAAAGGTGGAAAAAAGTCCAATGAACCTTGTATCTGAGGTTCAAAATTTCATGACAAAATAACATAGGTACCCAGTGGATGCCACAGTGGTGAGCACCACATAGGACAGGTAAATGGCAGCTTCACACACGTCATGTTGCACATGTGACAGCTTCTATCGTTAGTCTATATGACAATGATCCGCTGTGTATCGTTTTGTGTGGCGCACTATGCATTAATATGTGACGTATCTGCCATACGAGGTTAAATGTAGGGTGAAAAAAAACGGAAGTACCCGGTACCTGAGGTAAAATATGTCATGAGAAAAATACACATGTAGCCGAACATACACCAAACGAAGTGGTCATAGTGTTCTGCACCATAAGAGATCTAGATGGACCCATGGCTGCCAGTGTGGTGGGCACGACATAGTATGGCAATATGTCAACCTCACACTCCTCATATGGCACATGTGGCACCTTGTATCGTCTCTAGTTGACAATGATCTGACGTGCCACACATTGCATGAATATGTGATGTATGTGCCATATGCCTTTTAAAAGAGAGGGTGAAAAAAACGAGAATACCCTGTACCTGACGTACAAATCAGGTCATGAGAAAACATCACAAGTACCCAGTCCTATGCCGCCTGAAGTGGTCACAGTCTAGCGCACCATAGGGGATCCGGATGGACCCATGGCTGCCAGTGTGGTGGGCACCAGATAGGACGGCAATGTGGCGGCTTCACACACATGATGTGACACATGTCCAACGGATCACTTGGAGGGGGGTCCAAATACTTCGAATCCCAGAGGATCTTCATGTTGTTCCACGCGACCCATGCATCAAACTGGTCCATATGGGGACGTGGAGGAAGGAGTTCTCCCCATGGACCAAACCGAGGAGCATCCGGTCCTCCATCCCACAACTGGAGCGGGGGCATCGGACGACCTTGCAGGTTCAGCGGATCCGAAGGACACATGTTTCCACGTGAAAACAGTGCTGGTGCAGGAGGACTACAAAACGCACAAGTGTTGGCTGATGAAGTTCACCAGGAGCCGTGGTTCAGCATTGAAACGCATTCGATACATTCTTTGTCCAGTTAAAACTTTCACGGTCTACAATCTTGCACACCATAGTGGGTCGGGATGGATCCATGGCCGCCAGTGAGGCGGGCACCATGCTGGACGGCGATGCGGCGGTTTCACACCCATGAGCCAGCACATGTTGTATGGGTCTAGAGGACACGGGCCGAGTCCATTGGAGTCCTACATGCGCTTGATGTTAACCCACCCGACCCATGCATCATACAGGTCCATGTGGCAGGCATCTTCGACTCCTGCCCATTTCTCCAGCGGCGGAAATGGACGACCCTTTAGCGACAGGTAGTGCGAGGACGCCATGGCCGGCTTCTGCATTCAATGTTGTGAATGACAACGTCCCAATGCTGTGCAATTACGTCATGAACTCCGTTTAAGACCTCGGTTCGCGTAACTGTTTGCCTTATGCACCATTTCCACTACGTCACATCAGTATGGGTTGTAGTCGTCGGCCAGCTTGCGGTTGCCGTTCTGCCTTGTCAGCGAAGCTGACGAGGATGTCGTCGGTTGTCACAATCGGCGCAACGTCACTCGTCGGAAACATATCCGATGACAGGTGTCTCTTGCCTCTACGCACGCATAGCATTAATATAGATGGTGCACAAACAAAACTGTTTAGCATCAAACCTAGGTCCGAGCAGACATGGTTTGTGCACAATGTTTTTCCCACAACCTGTATCTTCCGGACCTCCCCCGGAGGTTTGGCGTCGTACCTGTGCTTGGGCATAAGGGTGCCGCTCTGTTAGTATTCACGTTTGACCGAATAGTGCATGGGCTACGGAGCTATTAATTTCAATCAATTCCCGGATGAGTAATATTTTTTACGGCATGGGCGTCTCGTTGCTTTTTCGTTCGGCGTTGATACCTGCGTTATTTCTTGCGCTCCATTGATACCTGCATTATTTTTGGCTTGACGATGGGCGAATGAGTTACATAGTTCCGAAAACTGGGTATATGGTGACCCAACCCTTCCACATTATTCGGGCACTGTTGGGACCGGGGACTAGTGTAGACGCCGCCTGGGTTGAGGCGGCTATAACTCATTGCTGCTGTTTTTCTAGGTTGATTCTGACCGCACGACTGTGTTCGCAACGTGCGTATTATGATATGGTCCAGTTTTCAGGCAAAACGAACGACGCCCGGGTCTTTGGCTGTTGGGTGTCTGGAAGGAGTCACCAAGAAAACCTTGCCTGCCAGAAAATAGGTCTTCTTCTGATTGGCTTAGAAACTGAGTTTCAAGCTCCACAAAACTGGGAGGGAGCTAGAACTTGGAGGGGTCTCCCATTGTTGCTCATTCTCACTTCCTAATCAGTCATTTCCAGTTTTCAGCTGTTGTCTGGCGCTAACTCTGGCGCACGCGTTTCTGTGTAATAACACCAAAGCTCTTAGATTTAGACTCTGGTGCAGTAGGCTGAGGGGGCAGCCTAAGCAACTAGCATGGAATACCACATGCTGCATCAATAACGCTTCTGCCCCAACCTGTTGCATTAGGATTTCAAGTTTGGTATAAGAGTCAGAGCGCAATAGAAGCACCAGAACACCGGCGAACAGGTCCAGTCAACGCAGGCAGTCCCCAGAATGCGCCTGTGTAGGGGAAATACTGTTGGATTTTTTCCGGTAGCATTGACTCCTAGGGTGGCGTCTTCAAAATGCTGCCAGGAAAGGGGAAATGCTGCCATTCTTTTTGGCTGCACTGATACACGTGGCGATGATACCACCAGGAAAGTGATTATGTTACTTTTGCCAGCGCGACAGCAATAGTAGCATGCACCAAGCGGCACGTAGCAAGCAGCACACAACTAGCAAGCAACAGTTGTTGTAGGAAGCAACAACAGTTGCAGCAGGCAGAAGCCGGAGCCGACAGCAGAAGCAAGCAACGAGTAGCAGCAAGAAGCGAGCAACAAGCAGTAGTAGCGAGCAGTAGCAGGAGCAGCGAGCAACGAGCAATAGCGAGTAGCGAGCAGCGAGTAGCAACAGCAACAACAGTAGCCAACTGTAGCACCAGCAATAGCTGTAGCGAGTAGCAGCAGCCGGCAACGTGCAGGAGTAGCCAGAAGCAGGCAGTAATAGCAGCAGGTGCCGGTAGTAGTAGTAGCGGCTGCGGACAGAAGCCATAGCAACTAGCAGTAGCAGTAGCAGTAGCGGTCGGCGGCTGCAGCAACGACTACTACAACAGCACGCAGTTGTAGCAACAATGAGCAGTGACCACAAACAAGAAAGAAAACATGGAACAAAAGAAAAACTGTGGAACCCCGCACAGCCAAGGGTTGGAGGCTGCACCCCCACCCTCGCTGCCGCTATTGTAGTAGCTCCACTTGCTGTAGCAACAACAGCGTACAGCAGCGTTAGCCACAGCAACAGCTGCCACAACCGGTGTAGTTGCAGCAGTACCAACAGCATGCAACAGCGCGGCGACAGCGGCAGTAGTAGCGGTAGCACCAGCCAGAGCAACGCAACATCAGCAGCAGTAGTTGTAGGGACGTCAGCCGTGAGCGCTGATGTCATCGATGCCGTCGCTGTTGATGTCACTACTAACGTCGATAGCAGCAACACAAGCACCTGTAGCAGTCCTTGCAACAATAGCAACAACTACTACAACACAACAACAATAGTAGCAGCAGTAGCAGTCTATGTAGCAGTAGCAATAGCATTAGCAATAGCAGCCGCAACAACTACACCAGTAGTAGCAGCAGTAGGAGCAACAGCTATAGCAACCGTAATAGTAGCCAATGCAGTTACGGCAGCAGGAGTAGCAATAGCAACAACAGCATTTGCAGTAGCATAAAAGCTAACGAAACAACGGCTGCAGCAGCAGCGCGACAGCCCTTGCTGACGTCATCCATCCTCGTCTGATGTGACTACTGACGTCCCTGTTGACGTCAGCCTTACTGCTGATGTCATTCCTAATGTCACTACGGATGTCACCATTAAGTTCAATGAAAAAACAAAACAGAGGGAACCATGTTTGAAAATGAGGAGGGGTCCTCCTTTGCGAGAGGACCCCTTGGCCCTCCCTTTTTGTAGCAGCTACAGGAGCTACAGCAGCAGCAATAGCAGCAGCAGGTTTTGCTGCTACACGAGCAACAATAGCAGTAGCAGTAGCTTCAAAAACCGTGGCAACAACTAGCGCATCAGTAGGAGCGGTAGTAGCAAGAGCAGCAGCAACTGCAGCACTCGTAGCAATAGCCATAGGAGCAACTGTTGGTTTGTGTGGCTTCCACCCGTCACGACTCACGCTGATGCATTATCCATCTACCCACGTTGGCGGTGTATGGTAGAGGAGGGCGTGACGACACGGCGGGCCTTCAGAATGTACCGAGAATTCTCTAGCACCTACGACAGCGCCGGCGAGACGCGGTCGATGCGTTCCGGCAGCCCTGTGGGCTTGATGGGAGCTAGGAGAGTTTTCTCGGTGGGTTGAGACCCGTGCACCCGGTGGACTGTACCGGTGCGACAAGGAGACCCAGTGGTTGTACTTGTGCTTCCGATGTTCGAAAAGCCGTGCGTGATGTCTGGACGCTGATTCCAAGAGTTTTTAGCGCTGCTCGTATTTGCTCGATGGTCGAGACCACAGGCCGGACACCCCCCCTCTCCCCCTGTTTTCTTCATTGCCCCACTTTTGGGGCAATCGAGAACAAGGGATATGAGTAAAAAAAATATAAGGAGGGGGTGCACCTAAGAGCGAGTGGTGAAGAGAAAAAAAACACACGGGGTCAGGGCGAGAAGAGAGAACTAAAAAAAGGAGGGAAAAGACAGTTTCAATCCATCGTGTGGGGCCACAACATAGCCCGGCATCTCACCGCCACCAATATTAGTACCAGCCTCAGCAGCAACAGCAACTTCCATAGTAGCAGCGGATTTAGCGGTCCAATGGCTACGACTGCTTAGTGCAAAGTAGTTGTTACAGCGCTTCCTGTTTTGCATTCCCAGCCGACATCTGATTGTGTTGTCAGCGGCGATCTCTACTTCGAGACGTGTCCTGGATCAACGTCTCCCTGGAGCCCATGGATTGGTGTGCATACTTCACTCTGTAGGATCGACGGCACATTCGAGTCTTTCCATCTCTGAGGATTGGGTCGTCTACCGCTTGGAGCAGCAGTCACACCTGCAGCCGCCACCCCATCTCTTCTTGGAGCAGTCTTCGCTCTATTACTGGCAACATCATTAGTAGTTGTAGCTAGCCAGACTCTAGTCTCCGAGCGTGCTGTGATAGTGCAGCTTGTCCCGTCTGGTCACGTTTGCTGACCCCGACGCTGTGACCTCCAGGAGTGACAGTACCTACTGGCCTCATCCTCTCCCGCGGCATGGTATTTAGCACCGGTAGTAGGTGTCCTCAGCACCTATGTATTTTCCGGTGTAGGAGATGAGTGTGCAGACATTTGAGCACGTGCCCAGCGTGTTCGCCTTTTATTACTGTGGTGATGGACGTCATGTTTGGCATCGCTACATGACACGCCCTCGCGGCTGGCATCCACCTTGGCTTCAGCCTTTTCCGAACATGCGTCCTCCAAAACATACTTATCTGCCGGCATTGGTGGATCTCGTAGTTGGACCTCTGGCAAGCATATTCGCCGAGATCCACAGCCTGTGGCAGATGGTGCAGCGGCTTTGTGACCTTGTCGTCACTCAGCGTGCTTCTGCTACTAGTTTGTCGACGGCCTCTTCAACCACATCTCCTTCATCCTCTCTTTCTTCCTCATTCGATGGTGTCCCTTCAGCTTTACCTATCGGCTTTTCCGAGGCTGCCACCATCCTCTCGATCCTCCACTCTCCTGTGACCACAACGCCACCTCGTGATCACATGTCTTCATGCAGTCATTCCAGTCGTGTGTCCCCACATTAGCGCTCTGCACGCCGTACTCGCGCCGGTTTGATACACCATCCACCTCCTCGGCTTTTGTTGTGGCACCTGTCGAGGGGGAGTGTGGTCACTACGTATTGCCTGATATGATTGTAGCGACAGGATCCACACTCGTGCCAGGCCGTGGTGCCCGAGTGTCCGCTTAGGCAGACTCAGATGATGCGGTGACATCACATGGCGTGGAGTCTTATTGCGACATCACGTTCATGGTAGAGACTTGCCTGTCATCATCCGGGCTGGATCTAGATCTTCCACAACAGTAGGTGACATGAGGAGGAGCGCAGGCATGGCATCCCTGGACGGTGCCACTCGCGGCTCCGACCGGTGGAGGCCCAAGGGTGGCACAGGAGTTTGGTACCGATCGGGATGCATCTACCGGACTTTTGGGAGAGAGTGTGCAGTAGACTCACACCAGTTCCTAGGATGTTGGAGTGCTTGGGACGTGCATGTCATCGAGGTCAACATCTACGCTGGGGCAGTAGCCGGACGTTTTGCAGCAGCAGGTTGCATCAGGAGTGCAGGTTCCCCGTGCCCGGGCGGTGCCACTCGCGACTTCGACCGGTAGCGGCCTGGCAGTCGCACAGGAGTCCCGTGCGGATCAGGATGCCCCATACGCATTGCCGGGGGCGTTGGCGCACGCGACTCACTCCAGCCCGACAGTGGTCGTAGTGCATGAGCAGAGTTGGCGGGCTCGTCTTTAAGAAGTTGAGGCATTCTTGAGAGTAGCAGTTTTGAGAGATGTCACCGGGACGTGTTACAGCAAACACAGCAGGCTCCACCATGTCACCTGTGTCACCTGAGGACCAGCTTCAGCGTGAGGAGTCATCAATGTTCCCAGAGTCTACAGGTTCCCGTACACACGACGGAACAGCAACACACATGATGGAGTAAAATAGTGGTCCTCACTCCATTATTGAGCAGGTGGCAGCGACCAGCCTTCCCCGCGAGACAGTGCGTGAGCGCCAGCTGTGCTTGTTGGTCGCCTTGACGAGCATTGTCGAGCTGGAGTCTTGCACACTGATGTCCACTACGGCGGCAGTCTAGGACATTGGAGCAGATCTGTACACGCGGATGGAGTTACCTCGTCACCAGGAGCTCTGTTTTGCCCCCTCTTTTTCACCTGTTGGTGACCGTGCTGATCACATCGACGCTGAGAGCGGCATTTCCACATGCTCCACGGACTCTGACAAATCTTCCTTCTCCTTGTCTCTCGGCATGCGACCACTCACTCCTCGTATGACAAACACGAGCTGTGGTGTGGATGCAACACCTGCAGCTGCATCCGATGTTTTAGCGTATCAGCACATTACGAGTTTGGTTGACCCACAGGAGGATGCAGCAGCACTGGCTCCATTGTCCTCAGAAGCAGAGATGCAGATAGAGCTGTACTCTTGATTTCTACTATCTCCATGTACAACATCTAGTGAGGCATAGTTAATCCTACGAGAGGCAGACATGGGCCACCCCACATGTCCGAGGCAGATTACGCTGACCTGTAGGAGCGTGTAGTGATGCTGTAGCGAGAGGTGATGGCAGCGCGTGAGCAATTATCAGAGGAGGAGAGCATAACTACTATCGGTACAAGCTTTACGCCACCAGGAAATGGCACACCCACACTCGGGGAGGATCGTGTACCAGCTCCGAGTATGACGTCATCTGGAGACACTACCACAGGAGAGTTGAGCGTGCCTTCATTTTCTGCCATCGTCGTTCCTGTCGACTCCGTCATCGCTCTTCCTTCTGCTGCTGCCATCACACACCTTCATCCACCCGACTCAGCTACTCCATTATCACCTTCGTCCATGAGTGGTGACCCAGTTCATTACTCCAGGCCTCCTCCTCTTGCCGTACACCCTTGTGCCTCAGGATGCGCTATCCGGCATCGGAGGCCAGCTCTGCCACTTCATCCACGCTCGCGACTGCTTGCCCATTCCCTTTCCTCCGATGTACACATATGCATTTCGGTAGAGCGGAGAGAGGAGAGACTGTGAGTTGGGATCCTTGGCAGTCACGCGAGGACTAGTACACCCCAGGTGATGTAGTTGCAACGTGAGGAGTTGTAGCTGGAGACACCACTTCGTCTTTGAGGGAGGAAGCCGACTCGTACATGACAGGGGCAGCTATCTCTCTATAACGGAGAGACCACATAATTAATCGTCCAGGATTTATTGAGCTATGGCATCAGCATCTCTGTCAAGGACATGGCCACTAGGTTCATCTGCTCAGGAGGAGTGTTGTGTGGACCTTGACCTGACACAACGTTATGGGAGATGCATGGCGAGGGGTCCATACTTTGCTATGAGCATACTATGGCCACACTCTGTTGGTCGAGACCCAGACACTTGGTCGGTTGCACTAGTGTCATGAGGAGACCATGGGGTCGTGTGTCTTGGTGTGTGGCCATACTATGCGTGGCATGTGCATGCCAGCTGGTTTACTCATAGTGGTCAAGACCCGGACACGTAAAGAGGTACACTCGTGTTACGAGGAGATCCTCTATGATCACATGTGTTGATTGATGATTCTATTGTGGTCGATACACAGGAACCTGTTGGATTGCTCATAGTGGTCGAGACCCGGGCACTGGGACCGCCAGTGTCAGGAGGAGACCATTTTGTCATCTGACATGTGTATGATGTGCATTACCTTGGTTTGTGTGCGTGTGCATCAATCGTCTCATGGTCGAGACCCAAATACTTGGTGGGATGTGCCAGTGTCTAGGGAGACCTTAGATGGGTAGCAGATGAGTGTGTGTGTGATTGACAGGTGCAGATTGTGGTTTGGCATACATTGTTGTTCCATGCCTTTGTTCATTTGTTCTCACGTGGACGACTATATCAGTTAGGGGGAGTGTTGGTTTGTGTGGCTTCCACCCATCACCACTGATGCTGATGCATTATCCATATTCCCATGTTGGCGGTACATGGTAGAGGAGGGCGTGACGACACGACGAGCCTCCGGACTGTACTGAGACTTCTCTAGCATCTACGATTACACCGGCGCGATGAGGTCGATGCGTTTCGGCAGCCCTGTGGGCTTGACGGGAGCTAGGAGAGTGTTCTCAGTGGGTTGAGACCTACGCACACGGTGGACTGTACCGGTGCGACGAGGATACCCAGTGGTTGTATTTGTGCTTCTGATGTTTGGAAAGCCGTGCGTGATGTCTGGACGCTGATTCTGAGAATTTTTAGCACTGCTCGTGTTTTCTCGGTGGTCGATACCCGGGCACTTAGAGAGCTGTTCCGGTGCCTCGAGGAGACCACTATTGATTGTTTTTGTGGTGTACGCAGTGTGTTCTCCCCGATGACCCGTTTGGGTTCAGCGGGGTGACAGGGCCCGGTGCGGCTAGCTGCCGGTGCCCCTACATAAGCCCACTAGGGGCTCATTTGTACTTCCTCCTTGTTCTTTCATACTATGCGTTCCAGACTTGGCCAAATTTTTGTCATTTTGGATTGCACTCACACACAGAGCTCATGTTTGTTTTTGCATGGGCTTGCATGCCCTAAATCATTTCCAATTGCAGCCACTACTGTAGTACCAGTAGTAGTAGCAGCAACAGTCGCTATTACAACCACTGCAATAGGAGTAGTAGCAGTTGCAGCAGTAGCAACAACCGTAACAACAATAGCAGCAGGAGTAGCAAGTGCAAACTCAACAGCAGAAGTAGTCGTAATAGCACCAACACCCTGTAGGATTGGTCCTCGGCCTTGCTGGCTTGATAGATTTGCTAGCTGCCATATGCCAGCAGCTTGATACGTTGATGCAACAGCCAGTAGCACTACAGCCACGGGCACAACTGCTGCAGCAACAGTCGCTACAGTAGCAATATCGGCAACAACATCAGTAGTCACTACCCTTTTTTCCACTTGGGCATGCTAGTCCCGCCATTTCCTTTGTTACAGAGTATTTGGCATAGCAGCATACCGAACACCGTATCTTCAGTCGTAGGCCCCGTTCTGGGTGCTGGCCGCAGGCCAAAGGACTTTCAAACCCCGCTCCTGCCACTCCAAGTAGGTGAGTAGTTTTGGAGCTGGGAGCTCAGGTTCCGCATTTGGGCGCAGGGTGAGGGCCCGTGGCCATACTACGTCTTGCCCTATGACTCTACTCAGGCCGACCAGGTGTATGATGTTGGTTGCGTTTCACCTGCCCTCATCCCCGTCACCCCTGCATCTTCAGATCTTGCTCTTGAGCCATTCCTTGGCGACTTCTCCACTGCCAGCCTCCACAACCCCACAGCGGCGTGGCACATCCTCACGTGCCCTCATCGCCTGTCCAGCGAGTCCGAGACCAGCCGCGTTCTTCTGGAGTTCAACTCCCTCCATATGGGGGAGACCGGGACCATCACCTCCTACTGGCAGTGGGCGGAGGACATCCTTCGCCGCCTAGGAGAGGCTGCACCATCCTCTATATCTGCACTCCTCACCATCAAGCGCGGCGCAACTGACTTGTTTGCCAAAGTCTTCATCCACTACACCGAGGACGTCCTTGCGGTGATGGCTGTCCAGGGAACCCTCATGCCCTGGGCATACAAGCTCATTCCACGCATCAAGAAGGCTTGTCAAGGTTCCCACATCCAGCACACAGAGGCCCTCGCCTCTCTCGCCATCGACTCGGTAGCTGTTGCCGCCCCTGCAGCAGTTCGCCCTCCGGCGCCTCATCATCCAGCAAGAAGAAACGTAAGGGTAAGAAGGGCAAAGGCTCATAGCAGCAGCTGTGTAGATCCAGTGTCGATGGCTTAGTCTGCCATAACTGTGGTGAGCACCGCAGTTATGGCCACCACCCGTGTACATGTGTGGTACACGTGTCTGCTCCCAATAGACGAGGAGCACGTCATCGCCACCATGCAACACCAGCGTGAACGCTGCCTTGCCACCGCTGTTGTGACTGTCGCTTCTCCTATTGTGTTTGAACAACCCGCTCCAACAGCATCGCCGAAACATCATCCGCAACCATTCTCGCTCGCTCTTCATCACCGGCACCTCCCTCCTTTTTGGACTCCGATGCCGTCACGCTGCAATCGGTCTACTCCGTCGGGCCCTCCACCCACGAGCGTCAGCTGGAGCAATTCATCGCACTCCAAATCGGATTGCCTCGCCCTCCTCCCTAGGGAAGTGCGAGTTACGTTGTCGCTGGTCACCCTGCCCTACCATGCATGACAGAGTCTAAGCTACGATCGTGCCCTACACCTTCAGCCGTTCTATTCTTTGTTGTGTCCTCCCCACCTACTCCTCTGCGATTCATCCAAATGAATCGCAGTCCCTGTTTGTACCCCCGTCCACCACGATCGCATCCCTTGTCCACTACCATGTAACCGTTGGCAACTTGGCAATACAAGTCCAGGATCCGACCGAGACCTAGATCATCGACTCCGGGGCCACGCATCACATGACAACCTCGCGTGAGGCCTTCAGTGTCCTTGGCCCCGTTACCAATGTCTCTGGGGTTCGGACTGGCTCTGGACAGGTTTCACCCGTTCGCGGCGTCGGTGTTGTTCGTTTGAGGCCCTACTGGGGTTGTCTTCGTGATTGATGTCCTCGTCGTCTCTGATCTTGAGCTCAGTCTCATGCTTGTCACTGCCCTTAATCGTATGAGCATGGAAGTACTGCACTTGCGTGGTGTTGGCACTGTGTGGTTGCGTCCGTCCGGTTGCGTTGTCTTGCATGCCACTGCCCGTGGCAACTTGTGGCATGTGCCGCGCTTGTCTGCATTTCCATCCGTCCCCTCCCTATCGGCCGACACAGGCCACGTGTTTGTTACCATCAGAATCTCACGGCAGCACACACATCTCCTGCACCGCCACCTCTGTCATTTCCACTTTGCTGCTGTCCATGGCATGCTCTGCACATAGCTACCACGGGCCTTGACCCAGGCTCCTTTCCACTTTCATGTCCCACGGAGTACATTGAGTGCGCTCACCGGAAGATGAATACGTCCAGCTAACCCCTGTCCTCCTATAGTGTGTACGGCCCGCTGGACTTGGTCCTCTTCTGACTCATTCCATCGGGGAGCACGGACGCTATGCCCTGACCCTCACCGACGACTACTCTCACTACCGCTGGGTCTTTGGTCTTCAACAGAAGAGCGATGTCAGTCCCACCATTTGGGACAACCTCGTCCGTGCTGAGGGCAAGTGTGGTTGTCCCCTCTGCCACTTCTGCTCTGATTGTAGTGGTGAGTTTATGGGGGAGACCACACTCTTCCTGGCCTCTCCTCTCGTGGCATCTGTCATGAGAAGTCAACGCCTTACACGCCAGCCCAGAGCGACATCTCTGAGCGGTAGAACCGCACCATGGCCAACACTGTCCGCACCATGCACGTCAATTCTGGTATTTAAAATGGTTTCTAATTCGAAGCCATGACCTATATGACGCGAGTCTGGAACCGGATTCCCCACGGACCTCTTCCCCGTAAGTCCACACCATACCAGCACTAGTGTGGCGAGCATGCCGACCTCCGACCGGCTCGTGTGTGGGGCTACGTGGCCATCGTGTGGCTGCCTATCCCACACCAAGGAGGCCAGCTTGAGCCACGCGGCCGTCCTTGCACCATCCTTGGCGTCTCGCATCAGTCCAAGGCATGGCGTTTTTGGGATCCATCCCGGCACTCCATCGTCGAGTCCCGGGATTCCCTCTTCTTTGAGGACCTGTTTACTCGCGACCTTATTCGCTTTGGCACGTCGATGTCCCTCCGGTCGCATTGGGGAGTGGTGGGTTTGTCCTCCGTCCAGTCTCGTCACATCGCCAGTGCCCGCTGGCACCTCTACGGCAGAAGCCACGTCCATGTCCGCTAGATTGTCCGGGCCAGCTGCCACATCAGCATCCGCTGGCACATCTGCGGTGGCTGCCCGGTATGTGTTCACCAGCTCACCCGGGCCAACTGTCCCATCTGCATCCACTGGCATATTTGCGTCGGCTGGTCTGTCCATGTCCGCCAGCCCCTCAGGGCCAGCTGCCCCATCTGAGTCCGCTGGCACATGTGTGCCGGCTACATTTGTTCCCTTTTTCAAAATGCTGTTTGTGTCCGCAAGCCCCTCCGAGCCAGCTGCCCCTTCCGCGTCCGCCAGCCCCTCCGGGCCAGCTGCCCCATCCGCGTCCGCCAACCCCTCTGGGCTAGCTGCCCCATCTACATGTGCTGGCACATCTACGCTGGCTGCCTCGTCCGTGTCCGCCAGGCCCTCTGGGCCAGTTGCCCAATCGGCGTTCGCGGGCACATTTATGCAGGCTGCCCCGTCCGTATCCGCCAACCCCTCCGGGCCAGCTGCCCCATCTGGGTTCGCTGGTAGCTCTACGCCGGCCGCCCCGTTCGTGTCTGCCAGCCCCTCCGGGCCAGCTGCCCCGTCTGCGCTCGCTAGCACCTCCAAGCCGGCTGCCCCGTTCACGCTAGCACGCTACACATGTGGCCTGGGCGGGAGTCTCGGACCCTGACCGTCAGCGAGCACATAGGCCGCCGCCTCGCGCCTCATCACGCCAGGACCCCCTGTCACCCTGCGAGGTTCTGTGCCTCTTGACAGACCGACTCCCACAATCATGAGGGAGGACCCTGGCACTAAAGCGCTTGGCTTGGCCACTTTGGCAGGCATCACCGACCAACATCTGGGGCAAGCTTTGGGCTCCGCCATGCTCCATCAGGAGGATCGATATGCCGTCACAGCTACGCTCACATGTACACCATCTGGGGGGCGAGACGCGCACACACTCACTGTCCGACCCACGGAACGCCTAGAGGAATGCCACTTTATGTGAGGCTGGAGCATCTCCCGAGGCCGCACACTGGGAAGCTACATGCGTCGACGAGCTCGCCGACATTCGACAACATCAGGTCTACGAGCTTGTCAACCTTCTCCCCGGTCGAAAGGCCATCGGCGCCAAGTGGGTCCTCTGGTGCAAGTGGAAGTCGGACGGGTCCCTGGACAAGCACAAGGCCCATCTTACGTCTAAGGGGTTTGCTCAGGTCATTGGGATCGTCTATGACCAGATCTTTGCACCGGTCGGTTGGTTCTCTACTAGCCGGGTGTTGTTTAGTCTGGTTGCCCAGCATGGGTGGGAGCTGCATCAGATGGATGTGAGCAACGCCTTTTTCCATAGCTCACTGGAGGGGGAGGAGCTCCACATGACGCAACCTCCAGGCTTTGACAATGGCTTTGGTAAGGTTTGGAAGCTACGGAAGGCCTTCTGTGGCCTGTAGTAGTCACCGCGCTGCTGGAATGTGGAGATCAGTCGTACGCTTCTCAACGGTGGCCTCCTTCGTAGCACTACCGACCCCGCACTGTTCATCAGTCTACGGGGCCACACCTTTGTCGCTATCCTGGTCTACGTCAACAACCTGCTCATTTCGCCACCGGATGCAGTTGCCATCCAGTGGTTCAAGGACCTGCTGCATGCCGCCTACGAGATGAAGGACTGCGCATCGGCCCGAGTCTTTCTCGGCATGGAACTTGAGCATGATCGCTTCATGGGTGTCCTGCACGTCCATCGGGCCGCCTACATCCAAACTTTGTCAGGGCGCTTCGTTGAGGACATATCCTTCACGCCAAGAGCATCCTCACCCATTTCACCCGATGGGCATGTAAAGCTAAAGATTTCCGATCCAGCCATTGTGGAGGAGCTAGTAGAAGTGACCACATATCTGCATGTCATCGGGTCATTGATGTTCCTGGCGACGACGACACATCCATACATTGCGTTCGCAGTCTACCTACTGGTCTAGTTCTCTTAGGTGCCGCGTCACCTCCACTTTGAGGCCACAGTTAGAGTACTACACTACGTCATCTCGACCCCATGGCGAGGCCTCATGTTTCTTTGAAAAATTTCCGTTGTTCTAGTAGGCTACACCGATAGTGACTGGGCCTGTAGTCTGGATGATAAAAGTTGTTCCGGATGGATCTTTCTTGTTGGGGACACGGCTGTGTCGAGGATCAGTGGCAAGCAAAGCTGCATTACACATAGCATTACTGAGGCTGAGTATGTGGCCCTTGGTTGTGGTGCATGTGAGAGCGTGTGGCTACGTCGCCTGTTGTCAGAGTTGCGTCAGTCAGTCCCGTCGATCACGTTGCACTGTGACAATAAGAGTGCCATTAGTAACAATCACAACATGCATCACACTCGCACAAAGCACATCAATGTCAACTATCCCTATGTGTGTTCATTGTTGCATGATGGCAACATCAACATTGTGTGGATTAAGACGGCATTGGCTGACTTCTTGACCAAGACACTGAAGCGTGACTCGTTCAAGAAGGCTGTGAGTGCAGTTGGTGTGCATCCGTGAGGTCCTCTCTCTCTCTCCCTCTCTACCCATGTCCGCTTGGTCTCTGTGCTCTCTGCCCGTCTATGTGCACTGCACCTATGAGTCATGGGGGAATGTTGGTTTTCACACATCTCTCATTGTGCTCTGTTGTGTTCTCCCGGATTGCGTACGTCGGCGTGTAGATGATTGACGGCGCGACGCGACGCTACTAAGTGTCGTCCGGTGGAGCCGACGCATGCTGAGGCCTACATGCATCTGGCTGTAGCCTTCTCCCTCCAACGCGCTCAGGTCCATCGGCAGACCTCCTCGGCAGTCGTGCCGCCGGCAGTCAGTGTCGCTGCATATGCTGTCTGTACAAGTCCAGTGCTGGGTCTGACTGCGATGCTGCATCTACAACACCATGCTCTGCTCAAAGCCCATGTTTCCGTTGGGACCGGGGACTAGCGTAGACGCTACCTGGGTTCAGGCGGCTATAACTCATTGCTGCTATTTTTCTAGGTGATTCTGACTGCACGACTGCGTTTGCAGGGTGCGTATTATGGCGTGATCCAGTTTTCAGGCAAAACGGACGACGCCCGGGTCTTGGGCTGTCAGCTGTCTGGCAGGGCTCACCGAGAGAACCCTGCCTGCCAGAAAATAGGTCCTTTTTCTATTGGCTTAGAATCGGAGTAACAAGCTCTACAGGGCTTGGGGGGAGCTAGTATTTGGAGGGGTCCCCCATTGTTGCTCATTCGTATTTCCTAATCAGTAATTTCCAGTTTTGAGGTGTTGTCTGGCGCTAACTCCGGCGTACGCGTTTCTGAGTAACAAAACCAAAGCTCTTAGACTTTGACTCTGGTGTAGCAGACTGAGGGGGCAGCGTAAGCAACTAGCGTGGGATCCCACACGCTGCATCAATAAAGCTGTTGCCCCAACCTGGTGCATGAGGATTTCAAGCTGTCCATCCACTTGCACATGCCTGAGGTTGGCCCAACGGGAACCGATCGCTACTGGAACTCAGCGTCGTTGTGAGGAGAGCTAACACCACAATCTTAACCAGATTCTCATGTGCCCTCGTAGAGTTACAAAGGACTGGGATTGGAATAGGTTATTGGTGTATGGGATTTAGCCGAACACCCTTAGGAGGACAGTGTGGTTAGTTTGTGTCTTAAACGATGCTTTAGTCGAGGTTACGCTAGTCGAGACCTGCTCACCTGGTGACTGGTACCAGTGTGATGTGGAGACCCATTGCCTCCATGTGCTATGTATGCTCTATGCATGCGAGCAGATGTGGACGAGACCCGGAACCCGGAGACATGTTCCAGGGTCATGAGGAGACCTTGTTGCTTTGTACCTCTAGTATGGTGTTTTGCACATGGGTGTGTGATTTATGTCTTGCATGGTCGAGACCAGGGCACTTTGGTGAATAGTGTTGAATATGTTTGCCCCTTGTTCAGTATTGTACGACGGATCAGGAATGCTCTGCCCCTTGTGGAGGTATGACCCTTGGATTTGTTGTAGGGTGACTCAACTATGCTCTGTCTCATGTGAGATATGACCTGTGAGTACACCATGTAGGTGAGTGGTTAACTTGGCCATTTTGTTGATTTGGCCAAGTGAGAGGTCATGAGCTCGATCCTGGCTCCATGCACATCTTGATTGTTTTAGAAGCTTCCAAGAAAGAAAGTCCATTGCTTCTGGGAAGCAACACGGCTGATCAGTCACCTTGGCACAAGGATGCTTATGTGTCAAGCCCATAGCGCAAGTCTCTTGGTGATGTGGCAGGGTCAAGCCACTTCTTAGGAATGTGCTTTTGAGTTCTAGGACTGGACAGATAGCTATAAAAGGACTTGTCTTGCATGCTGATTAATCAACCCTTGCTTGATGCTCTCTTGCGTATTGACGACTTGAGCTCTTCTTGAGATGTAATGCTAAGGCGTTAGTACTCTTGAAGGTGAAGTGTATGCCTGATTAAGTTTGGGGTGCACGACACATACCTGCAAAGGAAGAAGGTGTAAAAACCTTTGTGAGCTTTTTTGGTTTCGCGGCTTCTCTGCCGGAGGTGGTTAGCTCAGTAGCTAACAAAGGGTTATGGGCCCACTCCTCTGGTTAGAGAAGTTTCACGCACGCAACCGCCAAAGTCACAAGCAGTGAGAGCGCCTTCGCTCTCACCCATCCTCTCTGTTTGCAGGTCAATCATCAGCCGGAGGGGAATGCAAC
>SZWC01002152.1:108180-119950 GCA_023375785.1 Penium margaritaceum | reverse complement strand
TTGTACGACGGATCAGGAATGCTCTGCCCCTTGTGGAGGTATGACCCCTGGATTTGTTGTAGGGTGACTCAACTATGCTCTGTCTCATGTGAGATATGACCTGTGAGTACACCATGTAGGTGAGTGGTTAACTTGGCCATTTTGTTGATTTGGCCAAGTGAGAGGTCATGAGCTCGATCCTGGCTCCATGCACATCTTGGTTGTTTTAGAAGCTTCCAAGAAAGAAAGTCCATTGCTTCTGGGAAGCAACACGGCTGATCAGTCACCTTGGCACAAGGATGCTTATGTGTCAAGCCCACAGCGCAAGTCTCTTGGTGATGTGGCAGGGTCAAGCCACTTCTTAGGAATGTGCTTTTGAGTTCTAGGACTGGACAGATAGCTATAAAAGGACTTGTCTTGCATGCTGATCAATCAACCCTTGCTTGATGCTCTCTTGCGTATTGACGACTTGAGCTCTTCTTGAGATGTAATGCTAAGGCGTTAGTACTCTTGAAGGTGAAGTGTATGCCTGATTAAGTTTGGGGTGCACGACACATACCTGCAAAGGAAGAAGGTGTAAAGACCTTTGTGAGATTTTTGGTTTCGCGGCTTCTCTGCCGGAGGTGGTTAGCTCAGTAGCTAACAAATAGCACCACTGTAACAAGGAGACCTTGTATTGTGTTTGCAAATGATGCTTTGCTACCTTCACTCACTCATCATTGTGGTGACGGCTGAGTCAGCCAGGGGGAGTGTTGGTTTGTGTGGCTTCCACCCGTCACGAGCGACGACCGTGATGATTATCTATACATAGAGCACTGGTGGTATGGAGCAGCACTACTAGAGAGCACGGAGACATGATCTCTGATGCGGACGTAGCTGGCGCCGGAGCACCACGCACCAGCAGCTGCCAGACAGCTGCCACGAAATCCTAGGTGTTTGTCGGGGTCCTTAGCATTTTTTTGCAGACGCTAGAGTTTCCTCGTTGAACTGGCTCTCGAGCCCAATTTGCATGTTTTGCATTTTCTGTCCACCGATCGATTCCGGACTTGTGTGTGTGACCAGTCGTAGCGTCCGGCTCAAGATTCTGCATCTCTAGGTTCAGACGGTGATGCGTTTGGATACTTGTGTATAGTTTTATGGCCAAAACAGTGGTTTTGGGCCGGTTTTAAGACAAACTGACACTCCGTGTGCGTCACTTTCCGTGAGCCACGGTAGGTATCTATGTTAGTTGTTAGTTTTCATCTCTCTCTGCAATTATATTCAATTTGTGCTTCCTGACACTCTGTACGTGTCCCTACTCAAACCATTGCAGCTTCGTGCATTACTTGTGACTTTCATGAGACACTGACTCAGCGATGATGCTTAGTTAAGTTGCAAGCGGTTAGGAAGGTTCCTGGATGTTTCTCATGGTATTAGAGCGGCAAGGCATCCCTCGCTGAGCTGCGCAGGAGAGAGACGCAACAGTGGCAGCACCAGTGAGAGTCACAGCTAAAGCCACGGTCTTGGGAGGACCAACCAAGCCACGGTGACCCGTTGCAGCAGATTGCTGTAGTGGAGACACTCTTGCAACCGCACCACCACGCCACCACCATGGGGCAGCCAAGTTTTTCCCAAATCAGCAGCAGTTGAGGCATGTGATGTTGAGAATGGTTCTGTGAAGGGTCACAGGAGCTTCCCTGAGGTCACACATACCACCCCCCCGGACGTGAAAGAGTGCAACTGCTCCATTTGACCACCATTTTTGACGTGTAAGAGCTCATGGGAAAGCTCTTTCAAAAACCTATCCATCGCTTTTACTCCTGCCTCATTTCATGCCCTGTAGGCTCCAGCAAAAGGAAACAATGCTCTCAGATCAAAATATTTTATTGATTTTGGGCAGAAAAGAATACGGTGATGTTTTCGACCTTTTTGAAGGTGTTTTTGCATGAAACCGTCGCCATTGCATTGACTATCCTTTTGCTCATAATTGCTCCAAATTTTGCTTCATTTTGATAAGCTTCATGCTGATGTCATCATTGTACGTGATGACCTCAGCACCACCACTTTGCCAAATGCTTGGATCAAACATTACTTTTTACTAGCGTTCCAAATCATTGAGAAACTCTAATGGTTTGTGATTATGACAAGGTTGATGATTGGACCCATATTGAGCATCACCGATGTCACCGGTCCGTGACAAGGGCAAGGGGCCAGGAGACACCTCCTCTTCCTCCCCCCCGCAGCACGTCTGAGATATTGTGCTTCGATCGCCATTCTTCCCTTGTGGATTTGTGCCAGTGGGATTGAGTGTTGTGTTGACCTCGACCTGACGCGACGTTATGGGAGATGCATGGCGAGGGGTCCATGCTCTGCTATGAGCATACTACAGTAGCCGGCGTGTGGCTCATGCCACGTGCTTGCACAGCTGCATGTAGATGGTAGCACTTTGTTGGTCGAGACCCAGACACTTGGTGAGTTGTACCATTTTCACGAGGAGACCATGTGATCGTGTGTCTTTGTGTGTGACTATACTACGTGTGGCATGTGCATGCAAGCTGGATTGGTTATGGTGGTCGAGACCCGGACACGTGGTGAGTTGCACCCATGTTACAAGGCGATCCCCCCATGGTCCTGTGTGTTGGTTGATGATGTTATTGTGGCCGGCATATGGACACCTGTTGGATTGCTCGCAGTGGTCGAGACCCGGGCACTGGTACCGCTCGTGTCACGAGGAGACCATCTTATCGTCTGACATGTGTATGATGTGCTTTACACTAGTTTATGCGCGTGTGCATCACTCCTCTCATGGTCGAGACCCAGACACTTGGTGGGATGTGCCGGTGTCTAGGGAGACCTTACATGGGTAGCAGATGAGTGTGTGTGTGGTTGACAGGTGCAGATTGTGGTTTGGCATACATTGTTGTTCCATGCCTTCATTCATTTGTTCTCGCGTGGACGGCTATGTCAGCCAGGGGGAGTGTTGTTTTTTGTGGCTTCCACCCATCACGACTGACACAGATGCATTATCCATATACCCACGTTGGCGATGTATGATAGAGGAGGACGTGAGGACACTACTGGCCTCCGGACTGTACCGAGACTTCTCAATCACCTATGGCAGCGCCGGCGAGACGTGGTCGATGCGTTCCGGCAGCCCTGTGGGCTTGTCAGGAGGTAGGAGAGTTTTCTCGGTGGGTTGAGACCCGTGCACCCGGTGGACTGTACCGGTGCGACGAGGAGACCTGATGGTTGTAGTAGGGTTTCGATGTTCAGAAAGCCATTTTGGATGTTTGGACGTTGATTTTGAGTTATCTAGCACTGCTCGTATTCTCTCGGTGGTCGAGACCCGGGCACTCGAAGAGTTGTTCCGGTGCCTCAAGAAGTCCACCTTTGTTGTTCTTGTGGTGTATGCAGTGTGTTCTCCCTGCTAACACGTTTGTGTTCAGCGGGGGTGACGGGGCCCGGTGCAGCTAGCTGCCAGTGCCCCTACATATGCCCGCTAGGGGCTCATTTGTAAACTCTCCTTGTTCTTTCATGTTATGCGTTCTAGACTTAGCCAAATTTGTGGTGTTTTGTATTGCACTCACACACAGAGCTCATGTTCATTCTTTCATGGGCTTGCGTGCCCTAAATCATTTCCATTGCCTTGTGCAGTTATCAACGCCAAGCTTTGGAGAGGAGCAGACTAGCATGGCAGGGAGCGTAGCCGGTGTTGTGGTTGGCACTGGCACTGCATGCGTGGCACGTGGCGAATCCACATTGGCAGTTGCAGCCGTGGTTTACACTTTGGGCATCTAACGGCCTTTCCTATTACTACTGTGGCGATCGGCACCATGGCTGGCGCTAGTGTCGCCACTTACCTGCCGGTTGGCGACCGTCCTGGATATGGTCCAACCCTTCTTCTTCACCATCTGACTTTGACACGATGTCAGCCAATACCGTGACACCCCTCAGTGGAGCTATGGCGGTGTTGTACGCCGAGCTCCACGGTCTAAAGCGCATGGTGCAACAGCTCACAAACCATGTGGTATTTCAGCAGGCAGTTGCCACCATGCCGCTGCAGACAACCCCATCTTCCTCCTCGCCATCCTCACCTCCGACAGTGTCGTCACCGGATGGTGCCACCCCCCCCGGCCTGAGCTCCACATCCGGCGTCCTTCGCTCCGTCCTGGAGGCAGTTGGATTCATCTCCATCTCTGACCCCTCCACTTCTGTCGTAGTCCCTTCAGCTTTTAGCGTGCTTGCAATCGTGCACGCATTCACCGAGCGAGACAATAGATGGCACGACTGGCTAGACGTGCCTTGGAGACAGCGACAGCAGTAGCAGTGGCAGACGTTACAACGGAGCTGCCTCTCTCATCCCCGGTTGCAAAGCTGGTGCGGCACCACTTCGTAGATTCTGCCGGTGTGTCAGTCGAGGGGGGGATGGAGTGTCCGCCGACGACCAGCGGAGAGTGCAGCAGGGATGCGATGGACGCCCAGGCTGTGGAGGAGGACTGTTCATCTGAGGAGGAGTGGTCCAATGTTGAGTTAGCGACAGAGATCGAGTTGGAGATTACACTAGACGTGGCACATGGATTCGATGAGATAGCAGAGACCATTGATGACCTGGGGACGGTGGGGACGATAGTACCAGCTATGGAGGTGGCAAGGCTTGTAGTAGAGACACCCCCCCATCCCCAGTCGCAGGGTTGGTGTGCCATCCCCTCCTGCTTTCTGCCGATCCGTTAGCCAATGGTGAGTTGGAATGCTTGCCGACGACCACAGGATACAACAGGATGGATGTGACAGATAGTGCTGGACACGAGGAGCGTGTGACCTCCAGTCGGAGGCAGACGAGTGGTCCGACGTGGAGTTGGAGGCAGACGTAGTGATGGAGATGGGGATAGAGACTACAACCGACGTTGCACTGACAGGGACTNGGCGATAGTAGCAGCTATGGAGGTGGCAAGGCTTGTAGTAGAGACACCCCCCCGTCCCCAGTCGCAGGGTTGGTGTGCCATCCCCTCCTGCTTTCTGCCGATCCGTTAGCCAATGGTGAGTTGGAATGCTTGCCGACGACCACAGGATACAACAGGATGGATGTGACAGATAGTGCTGGACACGAGGAGCGTGTGACCTCCAGTCGGAGGCAGACGAGTGGTCCGACGTGGAGTTGGAGGCAGACGTAGTGATGGAGATGGGGATAGAGACTACAACCGACGTTGCACTGACAGGGACTAATGTGGCACGTGTGGCAGTAGTAGTAGACAAGACAGCAGCAATAGTGGCGGTGAAAGATGACACCCTTGGAGCAGATGTCCGGACAATGGGCGTGTCAATGACCACCGACGTCATGATAATAGCAGCAGTACCCGTCGCTGCTACAGACGAGATGACGATAGTGGATGTCGTTGTTAATGTAGATATCACGATTTTTGTCACCCTTGCAACAGCTGGTATGGCCTCCGTAGGGATAGATGCGCATTCAGCTGTAGCATCATTCATTGTAGGTCCACATGTGGGAGGGGCACTTGGAGAGTCAGGAGATGTCGAGGTTGCCAGCACGACCGCTATGGTCGGCGCCACTGCCATAGTTATCTGCGGAGGTGTAGTTGCCGTGGAGGACGCAGCTTGAGTAGTAGCGAAGCCGGCCCCTGTGCTCGAGCATTTACACTCTACGCTTTACAACCAAGAGGATGCAGTGGCACATGTGGACAAGCAACTACAGGATCGTACGCTTGAGCTTTGTGCAGCGAGCACACGTTGAAGAACTGCATACACTACGAGTCATCAGGTGGCGGCAGTAGACGTCAAGGATGTGTACACGTGCCTCAACGCCGCTGAGTGGAGGTTGCACGATGCAATGTGGAGGCGGTCGGACTTACGTCGACACTTGGAGGAGGAGTGGATGCCTCATTAGCGGCGGCATGTGCAGGAGGATTCGTTACCGCGGTCGACACTGGTGACAGCCAAGAAGCACATGTGCTCGTGGTTTCCGATGAGCCTACAGTAGTCACCCTTACAGATGCACCTATCGCGGAGGATGCAGAGCGAGCTACGGACTTCTGGCTCATGGCTGCCCTGACTGGCATCGCTGACACCGTGGCGGTTCCAGCCGATGACACAACTACACTCATCAGAGCTATAGCTTTTGTACCTGAGCGCTTGCGCTTCGCGGTCGACGAGGAGGAGGCAGTCGTGGCTCGAGTGGAGGCGTACGTGCAGGGCCTCATGGCCGAGCTCTAGGAGGCCAGCAGTAGTTATTACACTGCAGATGTTCCGGCATGACGGGCTCCCAAGGATTTCATAGAGGATGTGCACACAAGTCTCGAGGCAGCTGAGTGGTCTCTACGGTATGCACGTCGGCGACGAGCAGACGTTTAGCATCAGGTGGACGATTGGTTGCACACCAGGGATTCGGAGGAGCCCCAAGACGTACGGGCTCCCAATGATGGTGATGACGCCATAGAGGCAGATCCACTGACAAATGCCAATGTCCAGCCAACAGTCGACGGCCGAGTGACAGGTGTGTCTGCAGCAGCCGGTGTCTACACAGCAGCACCTCCTACAAATGCAGACACTGCAAATGCCGACATGTTGTCTGGTGTCAACGCCTTGCTAGCAGTTGGCGACCAGGCAACAGATGATCCGACGGTTGACCTGCGCGACGAGGCGGCGATGGTGAAGGAGGCCGTGGCTTGTGACGACGTGCGTGTGATCAAGGTCCAGTGTCAGGTTTGTTCCGCGACTGACCGTCTGCATAGCATAGATGTAGCTGGAGCTCGGCAGCCGTAGCAAAGCTCAATGAGTTGTACACACGTCTCGATGCTGCAGAGTCGGCGTGGTGATGTGCGGCTTAGCAGCTAGCAGGCATACAATAGGTGATGCAGTTGGAGGAGGCCCTCAGCGCTACACTAGTCAGAGTAGCAGGTGAGGAAAGCAGTGATGACCACGACAACAACGATGATGACGATAGTGTTGACGATGATGTGGGGTGAGGCTACGTGCACATATATCCTATCAGCATTGTTTTCACCCTTGCTCTTGCTATGCAGGTGTATGTGGCCATGGGGGAGCTGTGCTCGCTCCTAAGGGGAGATGTTGTACACACCTATCAGCTTTGTTCGTGCTGTCAGCCTTTACAGCCCAAGGGGAGTATTGGTGTGTGGGATTTGGCCTGAAACTCTTATGAGGATAGCGTGGTTAGTTTGTGTCTGGCAAGATGCTCCAGTCGAGGTTATGCTGGCCAGGATCCGCTTACCTGGTGACTTGTACCGGTGTGACGTGGAGACCCATTGTCTCCATGTGTTATGTATGCTCCATGCATGAAAGCAGGTGTGGTCGAGACCCGGACCCCGGAGACATATTCCAGGGTCATGAGGAGACCTTGTTGCTTTGTACCTCTAGTATTGTGTTTTGCACATGGGTGTGTGATTTATGTCTTGCATGGTCAAGACCCGGGCACTTGCTGAATTACACCACTATCATGAGGAGACCTTGTATTGTGGTTACGAACGATGCTTTGCTACCTTCAGTCACTCGTCATTGTGGTGACGGCTGTGTCATCCAGGGGGAGTGTTGGTTTGTGTGGCTTCCACCTGTCATGAGTGACAACCGTGGTGATTATTCGTATACCCCGCATTGGTGGTATGGAGCAGCAGTACTGGAGAGCACAATGACATGATCTCTGATGCGGACGTAGCTGGCGCCGGAGCACCAACGAGTGGTGGCTCCATGCACCAGCAGCTGCTAGACAGCTGCCACGACATCTTGGGTTCTTGGCGGGGTCCTTTGCGGTTTTTTGCAGACGCTAGAGTTTTCTCGGTGAACTGGCTCTCGAGCCTGATTTGCATGTTTTGCATTGTCTATCCACCGATCGATGACGGACTTGTGTGTGTGACCAGTCGTAGCGTCCAACTCAAGATTTTGCATCCCTAGGTTCAGACAGTGATGAGTTTGGATACCTGTGTGCAGGATTATGGTCAAAACAGTGGATTTGGGCCGATTTCAGGAAAAAATGACACTATGGGTGCGTCACTTGGCGTGAGCCATGGTAGGTATTTATGTTGTGTTCTTGTCAGTTGTCATCTCTCTGCAATTATATTCAATTTGAGCTTCCTGACACTCTGTACGTGTCCCTACCATGACCCTTGCAGTTTCGTGCCTGACTTGTGGCTATTATCACACACTGACTCAGTGCAAATGCTTAGTTAAGTGGCAAGCAGTTAGGAAGGTTCTATGAAGTTTCTCATAGCTAAAACGCTGAACAGTGTGTGGTGCAAATCGAGAGCGGTCGTAGAGTTACGAACGGAATACTACAGTCTTAACCTAATTCTGATGTGCCATTGAAGAGTTGTGAATGTTTCTATTTTCTAGGTGGCTGAGACAAAGCGAATTGCTACCAAAGTGTGTTGTGTGAAACGAGAGTGGTCGCCCCTATTCATGCGTGTGTTGCTCATTTTTGTACCTCTCATTACATGTGCTTCATGTGGTTAAGCACTTGACGCCTGTGATTGTCGTTTGACCAAACCCTTGCCGTTTCCTACTTGGTGTCACACATAGTGGGTAGGCAGACTTGTTAGGGAGCTTTTAGGAAGCCTCTCTTGGTATCAGAGCACGCGAGAAACCTCTCGCATGGCTGCACAGCAAGGAGGAAGCATCGGTCCAAGGAGGATCAACCACCCATCGCGTCACGAGGTGACGTTAGCGCTAGCGACAGCAGCACCATCAACGTCAGCGAGAGTAACAACAGTTGTGGCTGCTGAGGGGTGCAACCCAGGCTGCCACCTAGCAAGCCACACCCTGTCGTCCTCTGGCGACACACGGCCGCAGTTGCACAGCTGCAAGCAGACAGCCAATAGCAGTGGTCGGTAGGCGGCAAGGCAGCGGGCAGCGGCCAGCATACAGCAAGCGAGATACCTGCCTCTTGTCGACACTATGTGTGCCCAGCACACACAAACACGCGGCACAAGAGCGTAGCACAACGCGCTCTGCGCTTGCTTGGCGCCAACGAGAAACGGCGGAAGTAGCAGCGGCTGCCGAAGAAGCAGCAGTAGCGGAAGAGGCTGCGGTGGCCTCGGCGGCTCTAGCAGCAGCGCCCACTGCAGCCGCGGGCGGCATCAGCGAAAGCACCAATAGCTACAGCAATGGTAGCAGCAGACAGCAGTGGCAGTAGCAGCGGGCAGCCGGTAGCGGACAGTAGTGGACGGCAGCAGCAGCTGCGGCTACACTAGCAGCCAGGTACGGAAGTAGCAACGGAAAGCACTGGCAACAGTAGAGTACAACAGCGGCAGTGGACAGTAGCAGACGGTAGCTATAGTAGCGACTGGTAGCGGTAGCAGCAGCGGATGGCAGCGGCAGCAGCAGTGGATAGCAACTGTAGTAGTAGCGGACAATATCAGGGGTAGTGGCAGGAGCAGCGGACGGCAGCGGCAACGGTACAGTACCTCTAAGCAGTGCAAGTAGTAGGTACCATGGTGGGAAACCATGACATCCAAGGCCTCGCAACCTGAGGGAGAAAGGGAGCCAAACACAGACGTGGTCTCCTCCGCAGATGGATCTGGAGCCATGGACAATGCGAGCGGCAGTCGCGTCGCCATTCCACACAGTCGTACGATTGCTAAGTTGCTTGATGAGTATAGTAGCGTCCGATTGAGCCTGCTAGACATGCACCAGGGTCACAGACTTCTACCGCAACAGGTCGTCACTCGACGACCCCCACAGTCACAGGGACGCCAGTAATCACGTGGAGGCATGCCAGGCATGGAGCGTGGGGAAGCCAACGACAACTCCACGGATGAGTCTATGAGCGATGACTCAGACAATGACAACGATTATGACAAACAGTAGAAGGACAACGTGGTTGAGCAAGGAGTGGCTGCTTGCGGCCCTGTCGACCAAGATGACTCTCCAAAGGCAACGCAACGAGTTACAACAGTCATAGGGAGGGTCAAGGCCTGCACGCGGGTAGCTTCTCAGGTAGCTCTACCCACTGAGAAGCCACCCAAGGAGTTTGACACCCCACCGCCGCAGTACTCACCAGTAGTTGGCTTTGACACATGGTGCATGCATTTTGACTTGTGGGCGATGGCGGAGGGGGTCTGGCCATACTATCATAGTTGGTACCAGAATGATGATCCCCGTCAATGTGCGATGGCCCGTCGCACCGTGCACGACCTGACCATGGCTGCCCCTTAGGACTCGGTCATGGAGCATGACCGAGTCCTTAGGGCAGCCATGGTCAGGGGTGGGCACCTGTGCCGCTGAATTAGTCACCTGAATTAGTCACCGACAAAGGATTAGCCTTTGTCGTTGACTAATTCAGCGGCACAGGTACCGACCCCTGTGGTACCTGGGACCTGGCTCTCACCCAGCTGGAGGGTGAGGTAGAGGCCTCCCATGTATAACGTGTCGCAGAATTCAACTCACTCCGCGAGGGTGAGTCGGAGTCTCCAGCAGAGTACTGGCGCCGAGCCATGTACCTCTACACACGGCTAAGGACGCTCACCCCCACCTACCTGGGCGCACTGACCACTATCATGCAGGTGCCACTAAGTGCTACACCGCCATGTTTACGATCTACCACAATCGCCTGCTTTAGCGTCGCTCACATTGCCTCACCCTTCTTCACTGGTTTGAGTGCATCTACCTGGAGCAGGCATGGATGGTTGAGGCGGCTTGTCTCCATCGCGAGCGCCTGGTTGGCCTGGTCGTACTGGCAGCTGCTTCCTCTAGTACTTCTTAGACCTTGGGTGCGCCCACTACCACCTCCACTCCGGCGATTGCAGCGGCTGCACAGGGGAACAAAGGCAGGGGGTGTGGCAGTGGCAAGAAAGGATGGGGGACAATGGATAATGACTACAGGGTGGGTTCCTGTGGTAGCAGCCAACAGGTGATCTGCTACAGCTGTGACGGTCTCCATTGCTACACCGTCTGCACTCGCCTGGCGGGCTGTCCCATCGATTTGCCGCACGTGACACGCGGGATCCGCCAGGCCAATGAGGCGTGTTCTACCTCCTTGTCTGGTGCCTCCTCCGCATTTGAGTCTTCCTTCAGGCGGGTGGCTGCTGCCTCCCCCACTTCGGCCCCCGCGACCCCTCTTGACGGCGCGGCCCGGCGCTTCGCAGAGCTCAAGCAGGTCATCCACACATTTGTTGAAGGTATGGACGTACGGACTGAGGTGACTATGTCCAATGCTGGTTCCATGTTGGGAGATTTGCGTGGTGATGACCGTTCGGTTATGAGTGCTGTGGATTCTGTGTGTCTTGATGGCCCTGATGAGCTGGCATGGTTGGATGACTGGCAGCGTCACCTCTTGCATGTTGAGCACGCTCTGCACTTGAGTGAAGTTCCTATGGAGTCATTGTGTTCTTTCGCCTAGTGTTCCGTCACCACGTCCACCAGGACTACTGATGGCTCGTGGATTGTCGATTCCGGCGCCAACCACCACATGACCTGTCGATGTGACATGTTCGTTGTGTCTGGTCCTATCAGTTATGTACGCTCCGTTAGTACCGTAGCTGGTCAGGAGGTGTCAGTTCGCGGCGTTGGTGCCGTCCAGTTCATTGGTCGGTCTAGCCCTAGTTTTCTATGGATTTGATATTTGCTAGTCCATGTCGTGTATACCTGAAAATTTGATTGCTCTCTCTCTCTCTCTCTCTCTCTCTCTCTCTCTCTCTCTCTCTCTGTGACTTGATTTGTCAAAGTTGACCACACATCGTGTAATTTCCTGGTCATGGTACATGACATATGCCAACTTTGGCCGGTCATTGTGTACGATACCACAGCATGCCACTAGTTTTTGAATGCTTTATGTTTTCAATTCCAGGCC
>SZWC01002152.1:68531-105360 GCA_023375785.1 Penium margaritaceum | reverse complement strand
CCCCCCCCCCTCCTCACCGCCACCTACCTCACCCAATCATCCGACCCCACCGGCTGACTCTCCAGCCCAGCTGACCTTCAGCACGTAGTCCTGTGCGCTTGGCAGTTGCTTGCATCCCCTGCCTTACCGTAGCGTTCATAGCGGTGAACTTGGCACAATGGCCCTTGGCCTTAGTGACAAGGGCCTCTAGGAGGTCCACCTGGGTTATCCGAGCATGGATGCGCTCACGAGCATGGATGCACTATTGATGCGGCAATGGCCACAATCACTTTCACCTCCTATTCCGTTGCAATGGCCCTTGTCACACAGGGCTCAAGGTCAATTGGCCCAGATCCGAGCACGCTTCGTCAGGCCCTGGCCAGCCCTGATGCTGACCTCTGGCGGGCTGCTTGCCAAGAAGAGCTTGCTGCACTCGCTGACCACAGTTTCCTTGAGCTTATCGATTTGCCACTAGGTCACAAGGCTGTGCAGGCAAAGTGGGTCCTACGCAGGAAGCTGAAGCAGGATGGCTCACTGGATCGCTACAAGGCTTGTCTCACCGCAAAGGGATCCTCACAAATCGAGGGTATGGACTACACGGACACATTTTCCCGTGTAGGAAGGATGACCACGGCGCGAGCCCTTCTAGACATAACTGCACAGCACGACTGGGAGTTGCACCAGATGGACATCAGAAATGCCTTCCACAATGGGCATCATGAGAAGGAGATCTACATGGCGCAACCACTTGGCTTTGAGGATGGCACGTGCAGGTGTTTTGGCTGCAGAAGGCCTTGTATGGCCTAAAACAGTCCCTTTGGTGCTGGAAACATGAGATTGATGACACGCTATAGCGTGTAGGCTACGTCGAGAGCGACAAAAATCCCTCTCTCTTTGTGATGTAGAACCCTGGTCCTCTCATTGCGATCCTCATATACGTGGATGACCTCCTGACTGCGTCTCCAGACCTAGAGGTCGTGCAGGCAGCAAAGGCTGTCTAACAATCCGCATACAAGGTAAAAGATATTAGGCCTATACCTGTCTTCCTCGGCATGGAGATCAGACTGCGTCAGATGCAATAGCATCTGACGCAGTCTGATAGTGCATCAGGGACAGTAAGCACTAGCTGTGGGGGAGTGGTTTACTGATCTACTTTCCACTATGCGCAGTGCCTCCACCTACATCATCCCTGATGGAAAAAAAACCTTGAAGGTGGACGACCCAGCTGTTCTGAGGGAGCCAATGAACCAGACCCTGTACCTGTGAGTCATGGGCCGGCTCATGTACTTGGCCACCATGACACGGCCTGACATTACCTTTGCTGTCAACCTCCTCATCCAATTCTCGCATGCACTACTGCAACTCACAGTTGACGCCGCTCTGCACGATGTGCGATACGTCGTGTCCAGAACCCGCCTTGGTCTCACGTACTGGTGGTAGCTGTCTGTCATCCTTGATGGTTACACAGACAGCGACTGGGCGTGGAGCCCTGACAACAGAAGCCGCACCGGCTACGTTTTCCTGCTGGGTGGCACCGTTGTGTCGTGGCGTAGCGGGAAGCAGGGTTGCATCGCGTGCAGCTCGTCTGAGGCCGAGTACGTGGCACTAGGAGTTGGAGCCGCCGAGAGCATCCGGATTGTTCGACTCCTTCGCGCACTTTGCCAGTCCATTCCCCCTGTTGTGATGTGCTGTGACAACGAGAGTACTGATTCCATCGCACAAAACTCCAACGTGTTCCATGCACGCACAAAGCACATCGGTGTTGATTATCACTTCATCCATGAGCTGGAGCGACGGCATGAGGTTGAGGTTGTCTGGGTGGGCATAAACGATCAGAAGGCTGAATTCTTGACAAAGGCACTTGGTCGTCGGAAGCTTCACAAGGGTGTTTGTGCTGTTGATCTTTGCCCCACCCTTGATGTGGGCTGAGCTTGTACAGTGGTGGTGATCTCTGTCAGTGGTCATCATGTGTCCTCTGTGTCACTCGTGGCTGACTTCAGTATGTGCCTGTGCATGGACATGTATTCACCATTTGGTCATGGGGGAGTGTTGTTGGTGGGTGTCTTCATGGACTATTGCGATCTGTCGGCTAATGTCCATCCATGTGCAGATGCCTGAGGTGGACCCGACCGCAGCTGATCTCTGCTGGCACTCGGTGTCGTCGTGAGGAAAGGAGCCCGTGAGGGGCTCGACGGCGTGCACGGGGATACAACCACCCAGACCATGCTTGCTACAAGATTGTGGTGTTTGGTGTTTCTATCCCAGCCGTTTAGACGACACCTGATTCTGGTATGCCGTTGTAGAGTTATGACTATTTCCATTTTCTGGCTGGCCGATACACAGCAAAACACTATCCTAGTGTGTGGCGGAATTGAGTGCCGTTGCCCCTATTTATGCTTGTGTGGCTCATTCATGTAGCTCTCCTTGCATGTGCTTCCCGTGGGTAAGCACTTGACGCCTGTACACATCGTCTGACCAAACCCTTGCCATTTCCTGCTTGGTGTCACAGACAGTGGCTAGGCACTGGCTTGTCAGGCAGCTTCCAAGAAGCTTCTCATAGTGAAAACCACATTGTTTTGACCCGTTGTAGCATATAGTGGCAGCAAAGAGGCCTAATTGACGGCACGAGAGACACCGCATTGACGCCAACACCATGCGTCCACCTCTAGTGGACGGCAACACACGCACTAGCAGCGCGAGTTGCTATAATTATTGTGATTTGTACATGCACCGTCTCACTAATTTGTACAAGGGTACATCGGTGAAATTCCACCACTCTTGTGTTGAAACCGTGCCCCTAGCTTGTAGATTGAAGAAATTATGCCCCCGTTTTGCCTCCAAACGTAGTTTTCATGCCAGTTTCATGCTGACACGGTGTGGCATGTTTGCCTCTTTGGATGAATGACATAAGCATGGCCATGAAACAATCACAAACCCCTCAAAATAAGGGTGTTGTGATTGTTCGAAGGCGCGGTTTGTGTGCGGTTTGCATGATGGATCCGAGACTCCCCATGCGTCGAAAGGGAACCTACTCAGCTCCGCTACCGTGGGGCCCAGCAGGAGCCCACGCAAAAATGAAACCGTAGAACAACGAATGTAATTTATGGTGTGGTTTTATTAGGATTCACATTTGAACACAGAGGAAGGGGGGGATCAAAGGGAGCGTTTCCGTGCAATATCGAAACAGACGTTTTTGCTCGATCGTGATCGAGAAACAAGCCCTTTTTTATTTTTTTAATCTTGTTTTTTACACACAAACCCCTTATTTTGATGTAGGGTTTTGATGTTTTGCATGGGCTCTGCATGTGCAACATAAAAATCCTGAATCAAACTAGGGGATTTGTGTTTCAAAAAGAAAGCAAAGAGGTTATCGCTCGATCGTGAATCTCGCGTGGGAGCGATGACCCCATGAGGAGTGGTAGCAACCCATGAGGTGAATTGCTCTTTCATGTATTTTATTTTTAAAGTGGAGGAATTCTGTCAATTTTTTGTCCCAACTGGGAGCATGAGACCAATTGAGCCCTTTGTGCAATGATCAAGGCTGTTAGATCGGATTGGATTCTGAATCCAATATGAAGAAATCCGACTTGTCCAATCCGATCTTGCGTTGGATCAGATTCTAATGTCACCCGATTGGATCGGATTGAGTGTCGCAAAAACTTGTTTCACAAACACATTTGTGTGTATTTTCTCGGCTTGGCTGGGATGAAATCCAAATTTAAACCATGTGGAGCGAGGAGCAAGTGACTGCCACCAAAACAATGTCCTCTCGTGGTCCACTTGTACTTGATGGCAAGGGATTTTTGTAGTTCCTTACTGTGAATTGCGTGTTGAATGGTAGGAAAAAGTCGCAAGTAGAAAAGCCACATGTCACAAACGCGCCACCAAGAAGGACACATGGAATATTCCTCAGCGTTGGAGGAAAAAACAAAGTGCTGAAACCTGAACCATGTCGGTTTGGTTTCAGATTTCCACGGGAAAATGTTTGTCCGTGTTAATCTTTCACAATACATATTCCTCCTCTTGTGGTGGCCATGAGTGCGCAAGGCATGCTGGT
Organism: Penium margaritaceum; assembly: GCA_023375785.1. Classification (NCBI taxonomy): domain Eukaryota; kingdom Viridiplantae; phylum Streptophyta; class Zygnematophyceae; order Desmidiales; family Peniaceae; genus Penium; species Penium margaritaceum. Next base: position 101,324 of record SZWC01002152.1, on the reverse strand, counting down.
GCAGGGAGTGGAGGCGATGCATCGTGACGGCATGTGATCCTCAAGCTCTGCTCTAGTGGTCGCCTCCATCCTGCCCGCATGGCCCATCACTTTCACCACCAGAGCTCGGCGACATCGACTTATGCTTAGCCCGCAATAGTAACCCTAGTTTTGCCTCCTCTCTTGACGTGACGTAGTTCCGACTTTAGCTTGTCAAACCTACTTAAGACCTGGACAACAAAGTACATGTGAAAAGGCACTTAGTGGGTCACTTTTGAAGTAACCTTGCCTAGGCTACCCAAGGGCAGCGCGAGTACTTGTGTGTGATGTTTGGGGGCTTTGAGGGTTTATACCCTGGTTTTGATGACTCGAGAGTGAGCCTCACTCGCCGGCCGCCGGGTGGAGCTCAAGTAGCGAGCTTCTACACGTATCAGGGCTGTGCCTTGTTACTCGTAGACTTGAACATTTTTTTTCCTACGGCCGTCGACTAAACCCAGACTTAGAGTGCACTATACATGACTATTTAAAGAACCGTTACTTGATATGGCTTTGAAGACCCATTCTGATGCTATTATAGCCTGGTTCTAAGCCAGAGGATTGGATCAATGCTGAGAAAAAGCAAGGGCGGCCGAGTAGCGCGTGCAAGTAGATCTACACAGTTACTGCAAAAGCAAGTCACACAAGGTTCCAGGGGTGTAAAACGTGCTCCCCTAGGCCGTGTGCAGACGTTGGAGGGAGCCGGAGAGAGGGGAGCAAGGCTAGAGGAGGAGAAGAGCAAGGGAGAGAGAGCCCAAGCGCAATCCCTCCTCATCCAAGGGGACGGCGAGATCTCCCTGCTTAGACAGTGGATGTGCAGGTCTAAGGCGGCCTGGCAGGAGTCCTGAGATCAACAGAGTTGGTTCCTATTGAGCTTTGGGCTCGCGGTAGAAAGCTGGGATTAAAGTGGGCCCGGCGGATTGATGCCAAATTTCTTTCTTTGGCAGCAAGGAGAGGGCAGATTGAATGTATAAAGTCTCCCTACCGCCTACTCTGTCTGATAGGAGCTATGAGCGGGACGGCATCCAATCCAGGAGGTGCCAGTGCAAAGGCCGGAGCTAGTACTGGTGCTGGTGCCGGCGCCGGTGCCACCTCCACAGGAATGATGTGGGACAACCTGAACGAGGTTCTGTCCCACAAGGTTTAAGGGCCGCTGCCATTCAGCGTGCGTGACCTCCTATCATGGAAGGACGGTTTTCTTTCATGCACGGCAAAACACGGTCTGAAGGACGATTACCTAGCCCTGTCGTCCGACGACAACGACACGCGAGTGCTCCTGAGAGCATTCAATGCTTTGGTTTGTGCACCTTTCGAGGATCGGCAATACTCCATTTTCGTATTTTCGTTTTGGATCTTGAGAACCCGTGCACCAGTGATTCTTGACCCTACAATGCATGGTAATACTTGACTACACGTAAGGATGAGCAGGGGATGGCCTTGGTCTTTTTCCTCCACAAGAAATTGCGCAACCATTGTCCTCAGCCAGGCGCTCCCGTTGCTGAGTATTGGGATGCCGCCATGGATCTCCGCCGGTGCATTACTTGTCTCCGGGCCTTGTGCACCATCCTGGAATGGCTGGACCTGGTTCTACTACACCTTGGAGAGCCATACAAAGATTTCAAGCGTGGTCTACTTCGGAAGCTAAAATTCACTAACATGGAGAGAAATGACTTTACAGATGTATTCAAGGAGTTGCAAAATGACAAAGATATTCTAAAAGGTGAGGTACGCGAAGACGAGGGAAAAGCACCAAGTACGTTCGTGGGTCAGGGAGGATGCATTACCACAACATCACACGAGTACTAAGGTAGAGGAGGCCTGGGAGGCGGAGGAGGCCAAGGCGGCCAAGGTGGCTTGGGGAGAGGCCAAGGTCCGGGAGAGGGGAACCATACCTACAACTACTGTGGAAAGCCAGGTCACTACTTGAGAGCTTGTCTGGCCCTTGAGCACTTCATGAATTCTTCCACACAGTAGCCACGCCCTGTAGTGGACCAGTCACCGACGTCATTCCCTCATCCTAACCAGTATCTGCACCCTCTAGCCTGGGCGACCCAGGCTACAGAAAGACCTCTTGTGCCGGCACCCTTTGGGACAGCAACATTTGGTCTACCACATGTGCAGTCATCGATGTACCAATCAGTACCAGTACCATCTCTACCATTGTATCAGGGCCCGTCTTCATGTCTCCATATGTGAGTGCACCCGCTCCTGTTCCATTGTGGGTTCAGAGGTTGTAGACCAAGACGACAAAACTGCTGACACTACCACCAGGACCAGGGTGGAGTGTCTCCATGGAGCTGCACTCACCTGATTTGACTGCTTGCCCATAGCAGCCAGGTTAGAGGTTGGGACACACACACACACACACTACCACATCGCAGACATTGGCCATGCATGAATGGTTGTATGATACCGTAGCATTGCATCACATGTCATAGAATCACCAGTTTTTTTTTCACACTACATGCTACGCATGATGTGGAGGGTGTTGCTGGTTGAAGGTGTGGAGACAGTGGCTCTCCAGGCACTGGGTGGGTTGTTGTGGCTGGCGGGTGTGTGGTATGTGCCACGGTCAAAAGTCAACTTGCTGTCTGGAGGGTAATTAAACCAACAGGCAAATGTGTTTGCGCTTACACAGAGACAGCGCTACATGCTCTTTGATGTGTTTGATAACTTGTTGGCTGATGGGCCATTGCACACTGACATGCTGTATAGATTGCCTTTGTTCCCCTTTGTCCAATTACAAGTAAACTGTCCTCAAGAGCAAAACATTACAAGCACTGGTGCCAAACACAGAGAGCTCATCCACCAACGTCTTGCACACATGAACACATAAACAGTTGCTGATTTAATGAAACACACTCCGGCACTCGGCTTGCTTCCTAATGACTGTCCACATGGTCTCAAAGCAAACACCTGTCTAGAGTGTCACAAAGGAAAGTCACACAGGCATACATTTCCTAGTTCAGACACCATCACCACGAGGCCCTTGGCATTGGTGCATGCGGACCTAACAGGACTGATGCCAGTGCCAACTGTTCAGTACTAATCCCTGAACGTCTTGACCCCCACTGATGATGACAATAGTTTTTTTCTGGACCATTATGCTAAAAACCAAAGCAGATGCCCAGCGTGCAACTGTTGAATGGACTTCCTTGTCCTCTGTCCATTCTTAGCTAAGAATGGACAGAGGAAGAGATTCTTTGATGCACAGATGGTAGAACTGAAAACGAGAGGATTTGAACATCATTCCAGAACTCCCTACACTCAAAAAGAAAATGGAGTGATGGAATGGTGGCACAAAACCCTTGGTGGTGCATTGCACAGTGCTGAGTAAGTCCGGTATCTCCTTTGGGTTTTGGGAAGATGCTGTGAATTATGTTACGTGGGTATAGAACCGTATTCCACAAGATCAACTGCTTAAGTCAGTCACACCATGGGAGCATTGGTTCAAGGAGAAGGCTGATGTAAGACCTACTAGGGTGTGTGGCACAATGGCATGTGTCTGAACTCCACCACAACAGTGAGAAAAAAAACTGAGTCCACGTGGTTGTTGGTGTGTCTTTGTCGGGACCCCCCACGGCTTAAAGGCATGGAGGTTTCGGGATCCCACAACCCATTGCTTTGTCGAAAGTCGAGATGACCCCTTTTTGGAACACATGCCCTGCAAGGTGTTCCGTATACCGTGCCACCCTCTCTTTCCATGCGAGAAAATTACCCAATGTATGTGATCATGCCTATCTTCATTCCATCTCCATCACAAGGGATGGGCGGACTGGCTTGACCAACAAGTGACATTGAAATGGCCCATCCCATGCCAAAAGAATTTCTGTCATCCACATACTTGGCCAACACAGAATATCCAGTGCTTCCCAAGAACCTCCAGGTCTCACACCACTGACCCCTCCTGCAGAGAATGAAAGTACAAAAATACCATTGCCCGAAGCAGTGCGAAGATCCTTGTGAGATATGCCCATAGTTTATTACAAACAGTTCTATCACACTGTCGACAATGGAACGATGGATCACAATGCAACCACACCACTGACCCCAGCCGAGGCAAGGGGACATCCAAATGCCACCGAATGGGAAAAGGCTATTTTTGTAAAGTTGAAAACTTTTTTAGAGCACGAGGTTTACGCGTTGGTGCCTTTTCCAGGCGGTCACAAAGCCATTGATGTCAAATGGGTATTCAAACTAAAAAGAAACCTCAAGGGTCTGATTGAGAAGTACAAGGCACGACTTGTGGCCAAATGTTTTCATCAAATTCCAGGACAGGATTTCACGGAAACGTATACACCTGTGAGAAAACATGGGACCAGTCATGTATTTCTTACTATGGCTGTACATGAGGACTGGGCCGTTCACCAGATGGATGTAAAAAAAAACCCTCTCTTGAACCAACCACTGGAAGAAGAATTGTATGTGAAACAGCTAGAAGGTTATGGGAATGGAGCAGACAGAGCATGGCTCTTGTCGAAAGCCCTGTATGGCCTAAGCCTTGTAAACCCTGTATGGCAAGCGCCTTGGTGTTGGAATAAAGAGGTCCGCTGCACGCTGGAGAGTGGTGGGTTCATACAGAATCTGTGTGATCCACCGCTGTTCCTCTGCTGGGACAATGGTCTATCTGTTGCTTTGCGCATCTACTTGGATGATCTACTAAATCTCTCTCCCTCACAGACGATCATTGGACAACCCAAAGCAATGCTCACAGCTCAATACAAAATGTCATGTCTAGGCAAGGGACAATACTTCCTAGGCATGACCATCACATGGGATCGCAAACCTTGGACCTTGACCCTTCATCAAGGTCAATTCATTGCTCATCTCACTGAACGTTTCCAGAACTTGGTACAAAACCTCCCAAAATAGCGCACGCTCATGACTCTTTCTTCACACAATATCTGGACGCACGCACCACTGACTACAACTCCAACATAGACCCAACACTTTACAGACGGATCTCTAGCAATCTCTCATATCTTGCCTCCACAACACGTTTGGATATTGCTTGCACAGTCAACGTGCTCTCCCAGTTCAGCCAGAAACCATGTAGCACACACCAAAAGTCACTGCTTAAGTTGTTGCATTACGTGATGGATACCGCTGTCCTTGGTCTGGTGTTTTCCCCATCCACAGCTCTAGTTCCGGTGGGGTACTATTTGTGTGATCGTGTAGCTCGCATCCGGGGTGGTTATGTGTTTCGTGTATGGGGGACTGTTGTGTCTTGGCGTAATGCTAAACCGTCATGTGTCGGACGTAGCGTGATTGAAGTAGAATACATGGCATTGGATGAAGCAGCATGTGAGGGAATATGGCTTGCATGTCTTCTTGAGGAATTGGGTGTGTACACATGTGCTATACGAGTGCATAGTGATAGCTCAACTGCGCGATACATTGCAGCAAATATTGGTGTCTTACATCCTTCATTTAAAGGGTAGTGGAGGCTGGGACAGTGGAAGAGTGTGCCATCAATGGGAAGACACAGTTGGCAGGTTTTCTTACCAAGGCCCTATCATCTCCCTCTCTCCTACTTCAGCTACAACATCTTGGTTGCATGCCCACCGCATTCTCGTCTCATGGGGCGCGTTAAGCTTTCACAGTAAATATTCCTCCTTTTGTGGTGGCCATGAGTGCGCAGGGCATGCTGGTGCAGGGAGTGGAGGCGATGGACCATGACGGCATGTGATCCTCAAGCTCCACACGAGTGGTCTTTCCTATCCTGCCTACATGGCCCATCACCTTCACTGCCTGAGCTTGGTAACACTGACTTATGCTTTACCCTGAATACTAAGCCTATTTTTGTCTTATTTCTGGATGTGACATAACTTGGATTTAGCTTGTCGAAACTACTTAAGACCTGGACTTTTGCATGTGGACAGGCACTGAATGGATCAATTTTCAGGTGACCTTGTCTAGGCTACCCCACGGCAGCACGACTGCCGTGATTTCTGGGGGCCTCAAGGGTTTTCGCCCCGGTTTGGATGACTCACCGGCGAGCCTCGTTTGCCAGCCGACGGGTGGGGCTCTAGGAACAAGCTTCTATCCGTAAGGGAGCTCCGCCTTGTTACTCGTAGATTTGTACATTGTTTTCCTATTTCCGTCCACTAAACCGAGGCCTAGCGTGCACCATACTTGACCATTCAAAGAGCCGTAAGCTGCTATGGCTTTGTAGAACCATTCTGAATACAGATTAGATAAAAACTCAAAATTTTGTGCTCAGATCGGACTGAATAGAATAAAAGGTAGATCGATTTGGAGAAATTCTGATCCGATCCGATCTAACAGCTTTCGGCTCGTGTATGTGCTCATGTAGACAACTGAATCAGCGGGCGTTGAGCAATGGAGTAGACATCACACCGTGGTGAGATGCTTGGCTCCCTTTCATATTTTGTGGAGCATCCCACATGTTAGCAATGTGTGACCAGCCTAATTGACAGTAGCCACAGTCGCTTGTCTCGCTATTAGTCTCAGGCAGATGTTTCGAGTGGTGTAGATTGTGCCTTAGTTAAAGCAGCCAAAACTATAATTAATGAATTTTCCTTGTGATTTTGATTGTACGATTGCATTTTCCATGTGTATCTTTGGACATGGTTCAGTTACAAGGAAAAAATAGACGACGTCCTGGTTTGGGGCAGCCATTTTTCTTGTTGGGCTCACGAGAGAACTCTACAGGCTAGAAACTAATGGACGTTCCTGATTGGCTGGTAGATGGAGGAACAAGCCTCACAGAGGTGAGTGCCTTGGCTAATACGGAATGGGTCACCTACCAAGTTTTATTCTTGCTGTTAACTCATTTGTTTCTCACTTTCAGACGCAGGTCTGGCGCTAAGACTTGAATACGAGTTTTGTATCTCCCAGCTGAGCACCTAGTGTTGCTCAAGCACTATGCTTGCACGTAGCAGGCCACACACTTCCGTCTAAGTGCGTCAGGAAAAGGAAAATTGTCGTTTCCGGTCTAGCGTATCATCATTTCCATTTTTTTATCAGATCCATGGCATAGCTAATGTAGCAGATTGAGCAACAGTAGCGGCGTACAAGTTCCAGGAAACATTGGTGAATCTCCATATACTCTAGCACAGGGGAAATTTTGTCAGATTTTTCTTTTTGGAAAATTCCGAAAGAATGCCGCCTTGTGTTGGCTGCAGAAGGCTCCTGATGTCGATGAGATGAAGCCAATTTTTTTGGATCATTGATTCCACGATGGTGGTAGCGAGATGGTCACACGACCGGCGTAGAGTGACATGGCACCAATGGCGGAATCGATACACTTGGCGACGGCTGCACCACGTGACATGGAGGCTTCCTTTCTATTGTTACTTCCCTTCTCAACTCTCCCTCATGTCCCTTTCAACTTTCTCTCGCGTTGACACCTCACTTACTGTGTGTAACCACATCAGATGTTGAGAAATCAACATGTCTAGCCAGGAAAACTAGCAAAGGAAGAACAAGTCAAGACACTCACTTGCTGGCTTGCTTCCTCCCATGTGACAGCAGCGATAGCAGTAGCAATAGCAGCAGTAGTGTAGCAATAGGAGTAGCACAAAGCAGTAGTTATAGCAGCACGGTTGCAACAATAGGGCATTAATAGTAGCAACAATAACAAGAGAAGTAGTAATAGGAGTAGTAGCTGAAGCGTATAGTAGCAGGAGTGAGCAGTAGAGGAGTAGCACTGCTTAGCAGTAGGAGAAGCAAAAAAAAAATACAAAAGTGTGGAAGCAATAGCAGAAGTAGGAGTAGTAGCAACAACAGTAGCAGCAGTAGTAGCAGAGCAGGTCAGAGTGATCATAGCAACAACGTGCAGCAGAAGTGATAGCATCATCATCACATGCAGTAGCACTAGCATCACATGGCGACAATAGCAGCTCCGCGGTGACTATAGTGATGGTGATCACGAAAGTAGTAGCACCTCGGCAGCTGTAGCTAAGCCAGCCGTAGAAGCTGCACAGAAGCTATACAAGCTTCTGTGCAGCTCCCTCAATCCTCGCCATTGTGAGGGTAGAGGGGCTGCTGGCCACGAGCCACAAGAAAAAAAAAGGGGAGGGTAGAGCGGGTATTTCAGTGAATCCCTCAAAGGGGGTACCTGCAAACTGGAAAGGCATACTTGAAAGGAAAAAAAGAACACCAAAAGGTCATTTTCCGTCCTCTTTATAAACTCTCAAGAAAAGCTCTGGTGCTTGGATCTGACAAGTTTCTCAGTTTCTCCAGTCACCAAGCACCGTTTGGAGCTACTGTCCCATCCTTGCACCTTTCCTGGAAGCCGCTCGGACAAGGAGGAGACGTAGAAGCAAATCGCGTCAGCCACCCACGTCCCCTACGCCCGACTGCACCGGACTCAAACAGACGTAAACATTGATTTGGACAACCTTGATTTTCAAGTGTTGAAATTTAAGATTTCACCACCTGGTCAAATTTCTGGACTGGAGGTCAATTGTTGGCACGATCCAAAATCAGCAAGAAACGCAGTCAGATTTTTGATCGGACCACTTTCATTGTCCAGCTCTCAACTGAGGGGAGACTGCGCTCCAACCCGGCGTGGGGTGGTAGCAGTAGTAGCAGCAGCAGCAACAGCCGCGGAAGTAGGAGCAGCAGCAGCAGCAACAACAGCAGCGGCAACGGCAGCAACAGCAGCGACAGCAGCAACAGTGGCAGCAGCAGCAGCAGCAGCATTGGCATCGGCAGCGGCAGCAGCAACAGCAACAACAACAGTAGAAGCAGCAGTAGCCACAGCGGCAGCAGAGGCGTTAGCAACCTTAGTAGCAGGGACAATGCCTAGCCAGGGCAATGCCGCCGGTACACAGGATAGCTCTGCAAACCTGCATGCTGCAGATCCCGTAGCGGATCTGCAGCGCCAGGTCGATCAGCTACGCCAGATGCTTGCCGCAACCAGCACCAGCCAGACTGTCCTCCCCGGACAGCCCTGTCCTGCTCTGACTGCGGCAGAGCAGATGGCCTCGCAGCAGCAGGTACGCCAACAGCAGCAGACGGTCACTAGCGTCGTAGGCGCTAGAGCGACTGGCCCCTCTTGGTGCAAGGACTTCAAGTCTCCTCCTCCTACCCTCGTCGAAGATGAACAATTCCCGTCTTGGGAATTTCTCTACCGCATCTCGGCACAGGGGGAGGGCCTGCGGCCGTACTACACCCTTCCGCACGCCGACGTCGTCCCGGAGCATGTACTTGAGGCTAGTCGTGACTTCGGCGCACTCATCCTTGCTGCACCCGGTGCTGACCGCACTGACCTGGAGCTATTTCTTGGTGACGCCGCTGACTACACCAGTGCTGACCCCCGGCGGGCGTGGGACACGTTGACGGGGTCGTATTGCGCCTCCGGCCAGGCAACTGTCAGCCGCTTTGTGAAGGAGTTTAACTCCCTTCACCACCTGCTGGCACCGTGCACACGATATCCTGCACTGGCTCAAGACAGTTGCGCCTCCCCCGCTTGTTGTCCTCCTCACCATCAAGAATGGTGCCACTCCTGAGTTTGAAGACATTTTTGTTTCCTACGGCCTACCCATCCTCGAGGCGCTGATAACCCGGGGTACTTTCATTACCTGGGCATATGACCTTTTCCTCAACGTGGAGGAAGCACACAAGGACACACAGCTTCAGCGTACTGGTTCTTCTACAACTGTTACTACGACCTCTGGCGGCTCCTCCACCCCTTTCCCCGGCACGTCCTCCTTCGGCAGTGCCAAGGGCAAGGGAAAGAAGGACAGGAAGGGAAAGGGCAAAGGGCAACAGTCTTCCTCTGGTGGCACCACCCTGAAGTGCCACAATTGTGGCCAGACGGGGCACTTGTGGTACACGTGCCCCATCCTTATGGACGAGGCCCGCATTGTCGCCGCCTTGCACCATCAGCGTGAGTGTCGCCTTGGTACCTCTGCTGCTACCACAGGCACTCCCTTCTCCCCTTGCAGCACTCTAGCCATCACCTCATCCACCCTGCAGCCGGCTCCTCAACCTCGACCACAGCTTCAACTGTTCCTTGTCCATCATCAATAGCAGCAGCAGTATGTCCCACCGTAGCCACATCCGTATGCAATGCCACTACAGCAACAGCAGCACACTGTGGCGCAGTCGGTGTACTACCCACAGCCTCCATTTCGGTGGAGCTCGTAACCCCTGTTTAGAGCTGTGATCCTGCAGTTCGTGGCGCCCGTCGTCTTGGCTGCTCGGATCCGTCAGATGCAGACCTCCTCTCCAAGGAAGTACGAGACTGCAAACCAAGAGGTCTCCCACTAACACACACAGACCGACCTGTGAGAGGACCTGGGGGAAGCCGCATATTGCCCTTCGGGGCCAGCTTTGGATGATGTTTTATGGTTAGATGACTAGCATGACCATTTTGCATATGTCTCATGTGCTCAGCTTGCGACCTCCTTCTCCTTTCCCGCGTCCTGTTTCGTCACTCACTATAAAGTCACAGCCTGGGTTCGCAACCCTGATAGCACCTGGATCATAGATTATGGGGCCACGCATCAGATGACGTCATGTTGCCAGGCGTTCAGCATGCTTGGTCCCATTGGGAATGTTCACAGTGTCCGGATAGGGTCCGGATAGATCTTGCCAGTCCGTGGTGTTGGCGTTGTTTGTTTTCACGGTCCGTCCGGTGAGGTCTTCGGGACATGTGTGCTGTATGTGTCGAGTTTAGACCTCAGCCTCCTATCTGTCACTGCTCTTGACCTCATGAGTATGGACGTCCGTCACTCTTATGACATTGGAACTATCTCCCTTTGCCCGTCCGGTCAGGCCATGTTCAGTGTTGTTTGCCGTGACAACCTCTCGCACGTCACTCGACTTCCTTCATCCATGTCCCCATCCTCGTCCAACACTGCATATGTGTTTGTCACCAGTGTTCTTTCCCCCAAGCACGTGCATCTCCTCCACCGTTGCCTTTGCCACGTACACTCTGATGTTGTCGATAGCATGCTCCGCACCCAGCCCGTGCTCGGACTTGATCCCTCCTCTTTCCAGTGACCTTGCCACACCGAGTGCATCGACTGCGCTCAGGGAAGGATGCACCAAGCCTCCTACCCTGCATCCTCTTCTCGGGCCATCCACCCATTGGAGCTCGCCCACTCGGATCTCATGGGCCCTCTCCCGGTCGCCTCTCTTATCGAGGGCGACCAATATGTGCTGATCCTCACGGATGACTACTCCCGCTTGGTCCTTTGCCTCCGCTGGAAGAGCTACATGGCCTCCGCCATTCGTGCCTGGCACCTCGCAGCTGAGGACAAGTGCGGTCGCACCATCCGCCGTTACTGGTTTGACCGCGACGGGGAGTACATGGGGGACACCACTGCCTATCTCGCCAGTCATGGGGTTTGTCATGAGACTTCCGCCCCTGGGACACAGCAGAAGAACGATGTCTCTAAGCGTTGGAACCGAACCATGGCCCATGCTTTCTGCGCCATGCGTGTTGAGTCCGGTTTGTCTGAGGGCTTCTTCTTTAAGGACATGTCCTACATGACCTGGTCCCCTTCCCCGCCAGGCCACGCCATACACATTTTGGTGTGGTCAACGGGCCGATCTTCGGCCTGCTCGTGTTTGGGGGTGCGTCACGAGCGTCTAGCTTGACTTGGACCAGTAGGATGGCAAGCTTGCCCCTCGGGGCAAGCTTGCCAGCTTCGTCGTTATCTCGCGTCAGTCCAAGGCCTGGCACTTCTGGGACCCGGTCCGACATTGTGTTGTTGAGTCTTGCGATGCCCTATTCTTTGAGGACCTCTTCCCTCATGACCTCCCTCACGTCCGGTCTACCTCCTCTCTGCTTTTGTTGCTGTCATCTCGTGGGGGAGATACTTGTCACGCCGCCGCTCCGGCTCCAACGCCACAGGTCGTCCCACGTACATCCACACCCCCGTCAGCGGATGGCCCGGATGCTCCTCCCTTGCCGCCCACCTCGTCACCCAATTCCCCTATCGGAGATGCCGTGTACTTGTGAGAGACAAAGTCTTCTACTGAGTCCTCAGTTCAGCCTGAACCCTTAGCTGACCCTCTTCCGGCCTTCGATACGCCTGTCCTTGTAGATCCGCCCATGTCTAGCGGTTCCCCGGCATCGGACCCGGCGCCTACCCTCGCCTTGCCACCTCGTCCTCGCCGGGCTCCCTATGTCGTCACTAGCACCCAGGTACACCATGTCTACACCCGCGCTCTTGGTGGTATTTTGCAGCCCTGCAAGTCGGCGCCGCCCCCGAGTCCTCGCACCAGGGCCCCTCGTCCAACCTCCAGGACACTCCTCAACAAGCCTTCCTCCCCTCGCACTGTTGTTAGCGGTGAGCCCGGCATCAAGGTCCTTGGTCTGACGGCCCTTGGCCTCGTTTCTCAGGACACTCACCCTGGCACAGTCCTCCGCTACGTTCTCATCTCCTAGGAGCATCGCCTTGCAGTCTTCGCCACTCTAGCCCGGGCTCCTGCAGGACTATGTGCTGCCCATGTGTTGACGGCACGGCCTTCCCAACTGGCACCTGATCCAGAGTGCCTACGTGAGGCCCGTGCCACCCCTAACGCAGACCAATAGGAGGCTGCCTATTAGGAGGAGCTCGCTGCCATCAACGAGTACGCAGTGTACGAGCTCCTGGAGCTCCCCCTTGGTCGCAAGGCCATCGGGACAAAGTGGGTTTTTCTCCGAAAGTGGAAGCCAAATAGCACCCGGGACAGCTACAAGGCCCGGCTTACCGCCAAAGGCTTCTCCCAGGTTGTTGGGGTGGACTGTGACCAGGTCTTTGCTCCGGTTGGCCGTTTCACCAGCCGGGCGCTCTTCAACCTGGTTGCACACCATGGTTGGGAGCTCTACCAGATGGACATGAGCAACGCCTTTCTTCACGACGCTCTCGATGGTGAGGAGATCTACATGGTCCAACCCCCTAGCTTTGAGAACGGTACGGGGCGAGTCCGGCGACTGCGGAAGGCTCTGTATGGCCTCAAGCAGTCTCCTCGGTGTTGGAACATTGAGATCAACCGTACCCTTCTGAAGGGCGGATTTATCTGCAGCACCGCGGACCCGGCACTCTTCATCACTCCCCTTGGATCTCCCTTCGTTACGATTCTCGTCTACGTGGACGACCTACTCATCACGTCTCCCAACCTTCTGATGTCGAGCGAATGAAGGTATTGCGGAAGGCAACCTACAAGATGAAGGATCTCGGGCTGGTGCATGTGTTTCTCAGCATGGAGTTTGAGCATGATCTCACGCACGGCATCATGTGGGTACACCAGGTAGTGTATGTTCAGACGCTACCCAACCGCTTCGTCGATATCCTGATGATTGTCCCGAGCGCCTCCACCCGGATGACCCCAGACGGGCAGGCAAAGCTGAAGGCCACTAACGCCAGTACCTTGGGTGCCACGGTTGACATCACGGCGTTCCTTCGCGTCATTAGGACACTCGTGTTTCTCGCCACTACCACATGTGCCGACATCGCCTTTGCCGTGAATATCCTCGCCTAGTTTTCACAGGCCCCACACCAGTTGCACCTTGATGCAGCTGTCCGCGTGCTACGATATGTGGTCTCCACCCCATGCCGAGGCCTCACATTCCGTTGGCAGCCGTCCGTGGTGGCCGTGGGCTATACACACAACAACTGGGTATGGAGCTCAGGTGGGAAGAGCCGCACTGGTTGGATCTTTCTCATCGTGGGTACGGCAGAGTCATAGCGTAGCGAGAAGCAAGGGTGTGTCACACGTAGTACAGTAGAGGCAGAGTACGTGGCTTTGGGCGCTAGTGCATGTGAGAGTATGTGGCTGCGTCGTTTGTGAGTTGCTTCAACCCGTCGTCCATTACCTTACATTGTGGCAACAAGAGTGCCGCTGCGATTGCCGGCAACGATGGTGTCCACCATGCAGGTACAAAGCAAATCAATGTTGAGTATCACTACGTGCGGTCCTTGTTGCATGAGGGAAGCGTTCACATCGTGTGGGTAAAGACTGTGGAGCAGTTGGCTGACTTCCTGACCAAGGTGCTATAGCGCAACTCTTCCAAGAAGGTTGTGATTATGGTCATATTGCTACCCTGAATGCATGTGGTGTGACTCTTCCGCTTGCATGGATTCTCGTCGCTCATCCCCGTTGCACATGTGATCCGTCTCTCCTCGCTCTTGCATTGAGTGTTGGGTCGGGGAGCATGGGGGAACATTACTTTTGCATGCTCATGTACACTGATGCCTTTGGGTCATGGGGGAGTTTTTTTGTTTTGTCCATGGACTGCTTCACTGACTCATACTATGACTTCTCGGCTAGTATACATGCTCGTGCAGACGACTGACTGGATGTATGTTGATGTCGACGAGGCGTTGTTCGGTGGAGTGGACGTGTTTCCATGAAGCCCAGCGTGTGGTTCTCCTCCTCGTGATTCTGACACTGCACCCTCACACGACCAGCTCCATCGGCAGCTACCCTTGGCTGTCACGCCATCATTAGTCGTAGTTGGCTCTCAAGAGTGATGTAGTGGGTGCCTGAGTTCGGACAGCCATAACTCCTCAAAGCTATTTTTCTTGCTGATTCTGACTACACGACTGCGTTCGCAACATGATTATCTTGGTATTGTCCATTTTTAGGCAAAACGGACAACGCTCAGGTTTTGGGTTGTCTGGTGCCTGGCAAGGCTCACCTAGGAAATTCTGCTAGACAGGATAACGCTACGATGTTCCTGGTTGGCTGGCTTTCTGAGTAACAGGCCTCACAGAGCTGAGATGAGGCTAGAACTGAGAGGGGTCTCAGTCAGTTACTCATTGTTGATTCCTAATCAGTCATTGCTTCGTTCGAGCTGCTTTCTGGCACTGACTCTGGCGGGCGCACTTTTGAGTACCAAACCAAAGCTCTCCGACTTGGACTCTGTTGCAGCAAACTAAGGGGGCAGACTAAGCAATGAGCGTGGGTTCCCGTACGCTGCATCAACGCCACTGTCCCAACCTGCGCACTAGCTAGCCTCATAAACCCCTACATCGGAAAAACAAGCCTCATTCGCCCTTGTCTGGCAATAACAAGCGCTATTTCCCTTCCCACCCCGTTTTCACCATGCTCAAACAACAACGCATGTCGCTGCTTCAGCATGGCAAAATCGGGCATGTCATGCTAGAATGCGGTCCTCCATTGCGGCCATTGCGATGGAGGGCCGCAGTAGCAACAAAGGGTGGAAGGGGGGAGATGGCAGGCCGACGTCCGTCGGTCGGCACTTCATCAACCCCGCCCCCCCCCCCCCCCCCTCCCCCCTCGCCTCTCGCAACCCACCTGCCCTCCCACCCGCCCGCTGATCGAGGCCCTTGCAATTGAGGGTTGCGATGGAACTTGCAACTGGTGGATTGCCGAGAGGAGGGGGGAGTGGGGGGAGAGGGGGGGGGGGACTTCACCGGGGATTCCGGCCGACAGGCGACTCTAGGAATCCCCGCTCCATCAATGGGGAGTCAAAAATCCTTTTTTGTGTTACTTTACATTTTGTTCAATTGCATACCCTCATTTTATGTACAAACTTTAGACAAACCCACCCCCTAATTACACCAGGGATTTTAGGGTTTATTTTTGTATGGGCACGTGCTGGGCCCCTGTGGGGCCCAGCACGTGCTTGCGCAAAAATAAACCTGTAGAGCCCCGCGGTAGCGGGGCCCAGCAGGTTCCCTTTCAACGCATGGGGAGTCTCGGAACCCCCATGCAAACTCCTTGCGAACCACTTACGAAAAGTCACAAACCCTTCTATTAAGTAGTTTGTGATGGTTTGGTAAACAAATGTGATGTGAGCATGTCGACGCCGCATCCATGCGATATCGACATTCTATCTTTTGACAAATGAGAGGGGGATATCGTTGATTTTCTACGCTTGCAAACTTGCGTCTGTGTAGAAGGGGCAGATCAGGCTTTGTGTTCTGACATAGGGGCAGATGGGGCTTATTGTTCCAAGCGAGGTGGGGGGGATCAGGCTTATTGTCCAAAACGAGGGGTATATGGTCATTTTGTCCGGCCTTGGATGCAGCAGGCCCAAAACAATGTGGCTAGAAAGCGTAGTCGAGTTTAACTTACATTGGTGCATTTTGATGTTGTAAAGGACACTAACGTACCCGACTCGAATCCGATTTGAGTTATGGTATGAACCTTTACTTTGGTGTTGGACCGGATTCTATCATCTCACCACAACGATCGAATTAGATGGGATACAAAGTCAACACTTTCTGATCTCATTGGATCATATTGTTATCTTTCGGTTTCCACAATATAATAATGCAATCCGATTAGATCCTAATCCAATCTGGTTGGTATAGAGTCCGGTTTGCGCCAATCTCACAGCTATTGACAAGGTACAACAGTACCACAAGATTGCAAAAAATGCACCCCATCTTTCCTACTGAGACGGGAAAGCTACATTTATGGTCAGAGGCTACGCTTCTAGTACATGGTGCAAATTGCTCACTCTTGCTGTAGGTTTTCAACTTCAGGTCAATTTAATGGCTTGCAAGATTTGGTATGGACCTTCAGCAAAACGGATGTTGTACATGTTGGTGTGTGTGGCTTCCACCCGTCGCGAGCCACGGCCGTGGTAGCTACGGGTGCTCCCGGAGGTGATGGTGAGCGGCGGCCGCATTGGAGGTCGTGACGACCCGACAGCTAGAAAACCTAGGCAGCAGGTTGGGACAACAGCGTTGTTGATGCAGCGTGCGGGGTTCCACGCTCGTTGCTTAAGTCAGCTGCCCCCTCAGTCTGCTGCTCTAGAGTCTAAGACTGGAAGCTCTGGGTTTGTTACTCATAAACGTGCGCGCCAGTGTTAGCGCCACAAAGCAGCTGAAAACTGGAAGTGACTGATTAGGAATGAAGAATGAGCAACAATGGGAGACCACTCCAAGTTCTAGCTCCCCCCCACTATTGTAGAACTTGTTACTCAGCTAACCAACCAATCAGAAAATAGCCCTAGACCTATTCTCTGGCAGGCAGGGTTTTCTCGGTGAGCCCTGCCAGACGCCCGACAGTCCAAAACCCGGGCGTCGCCCGTTTTGCCTGAAAACTGGACCATACCATAATACCGACGCTGCAAACGCAGTCGTGCAGTCAGAATCAGCTAGAAAATTAGCAGCAAAGAGTTATGGCTGCCCGAACCCGGGCAGTGCCTACGATAGTCAGTGACGCCAAGCAAGGCCACACAGCAGGAGACATGGACCCTAGGCGTAGCATGACGATGCAGACGCAATGCCACAACCAGAAACAAAGCTGAGTGCATGGAAACAACATCTGTAGTGGCAGTGACCGCCGGCGGCCCGACCGCCGCAGAGGCCTGCCGATGGAGCTAAGCGCATCGTCGTAGGGAGGAGGCTTTAGCGAACAGTGCGTGGGCCTCGGCGCGCGTCGGCTCCACCGAGCGACACTCCAGCAGCCTCGAGTCTTGCCGTCAGTCATCTGCACGCCGATGTACACAAGCCGGGAGGACAAAACAGAGTACAATGAGACATGCGCGAAAACCAACACTCCCCCATGAATCACAGGCGTAGTGCACATGTCCGGGCAGAGACACAGACAACGACCAGACTCCCCCAGACCACGTAGAGATACAAGCAAGGACAAAGAGAGCAACTCACGGATGCACGCCGACCGAACTCACAGCCTTCTTGAACGAGTCACGCTTCAGTGCCTTGGTTAAGAAGTCAGCCAACTATCGTGCTGTCTCAATCCACACGATGCTGATGCTGCCGTCATGCAACAACGAACGCACATAGTGATACTCAACGTTGATGTGCTTTGTGCTTGTGTGATGTACGCCGTCATTGTTGGCGATGGCCATGGCACTCTCATTGTTACAATGCAACGTGATGGATGCGACATGATGACGCAACTCGGACAACAAGCGATGCAGCCACACACTCTCACATGCGCCTGAGCCAAGAGCCACGTACTCAGCCTCATTAGTGCTGCGTGCAATGCACCCCTGCTTGCCACTGCGCCAGGACACAGCTGTGCCGCCAATCAGAAAGATCCAGCCTGTGCGACTCTTACCGTCCGGACTGCCGGCCCAGTCACTGTCGGTGTATCTCACCGCAACCACAGACGGCTGACGGCGGAACATGAGACCTCGCCGAGGAGTCAAGACAACATAGCGCAATACTCGGATTGCGGCCTCATAGTGGAGGTGACGCGGCTCCTGAGAGAACTGGGCCAGGAGGTTGACGGCGAACGCAATGTCTTGGTGCGTCATCGTCGCCAGGAACATCAGTGACCCGATGACTCACAGGAACGTGGTCATGTCAACTGGCTCCCCCACAACAGCTGGGTCAGGACTCTTCAGCTTTACCTAGCCATTGGGTGACATGGGTGAGGATGCGCTCGGCACGAGTGGCAGGTCCTCCGCAAAGCGGGTGGACAGTGTTTGCACATAAGCAACGTGGTGAATGTGCAGGACGCCCTGGGAGCGATCATGCTCGAGCTCCATGCCAAGGAAGACTCTGGCAGATCCGAGATCCTTCATCTGGTAGGCGGCGTGCAGCATGTCCTTGACGCGCTGGAGGGCAGCCGTGTCTGGCAACGCAATGAGGAGATCGTCCACGTAAACCAGAACAGCGGCAAAAGTCTGGCCTCGCGGACTGACAAACAGTGCGGGGTCAGCGGTGCTGCGCTACAGTCCGCCCCGAAGGAGCGTGCTGCTGATTTCTTGGTTTGAGCACCGAGGCGACTGCTTCACGCCATAGAGGGCCTTACGCAGTCGCCAGACTCTCCCAGTGTCGTCGTCGAAGCCTGGGGGCTGCACAATGTAGAGCTCCTCACCCTCCAGTGAACCATGGAGAAACTCATTGCTCACATCCATCTAATGCAGCTCCCACCCATGCTGCGCGACCAGGCTGAAGAGCGCCCGACTAGTGGAGAACCGGCCAACTGGGACAAAGATCTGGTCGTAGCCAACCCCAGAAAGCTGGGCAAACCCCTTGGCTGTAAGGCGGGCCTTGTACTTGTCCAAGGACCCGTCGGGCTTCCACTTGTGGCGAAAAACCCACTTGGCGCCGATGGCCTTCCGACCTGGAGGAAGGTCGACGAGGTCGTACACATGGTGCTTTCAGATAGTAGCGAGCTTATTGGCGCAGGCAACGTCCCTGTGTGCGGCCTAAGAGATGCTCGTGCCTCCCGCAGGGTTGCTGGGTCCTCCGGACGTGCTGTGGAATGAACTGAGAGAGCGTGTGCATCTCGAGTCCCAGGTGGGATGCGCGCGAGTGCAGCCACGACAGCGTGCCGATGCTCGTGATGGAGGATGGTGTAGTCTAGTGCGGAGCCCGGGTGAAGGTCTGCAATGATGGCTGAGGTGGTCAAGCCAAGGGCCTTGGTGCCAGGGTCCTCACTCATGACCGTGGGAGTGGAGGAGACACGTGGAGCCACGGGTGGTCGAGGCACCACAAAGCGTGGTACGACAGTCCGCACGCTCGTCGGCAGTCTGGGTCGGAGGCTGCCGCCTGGGCCACGTGTGTAGCGTGGCACGGCAGGAGATGGCGGTGAGTCCGACGGGCCAATGGAGGCAGACGGGGTTGCTGGTCCGGAGTGGCCAGCGGATGCAACCGGGACAGCTGGCCCGGATGGGCCAACGGACGCGACTGGAGCTGCTGGCTTGTAAGGGCCAGCCGACACAGCTAGAGCTGCCGGTCCGGAGGGACCAGCAAACGCGACTGGGGCTGCTGGCCCAGAGAGACTGGCAGGCGCGTCTGGGACTGCCGGACTGGAGGGGCCAGCGGACACGACTGGGGCTGCCGGCTCGGAGGGACCACCAGACGCTTCTGGGGCTGCCGCCTTGGAGAGACCAGCGAACACGACTGGGGCCGTGGGCTCGGAGGGGCCGGCAGATGCGACTGGGGCTGCCGGCTTAGAGGGACCAGTGGACACGACTGGGGCTGCAGGCTCAGAGGGACTAGCGGACGCGACTGGGGTTGTTGGCCTGGAGGGACCAACGGACGCGACTGGGGCTGCCGGCTCAAAGTGACTGGGGGATGTGTCACCCGGAAGCGACAAGACGGAGGACGGACTCACTCCCGTACGTGACCGGATAGACTCTGACAAGCCGGAGCGAATGAGGTCGCGAGGAAACAGGTCCTCGAAGAAGAGTGCATCCCGGGACACGACGATGCACTGCCAGGAGGGATCCCATAAGCACCAGGCCTTGGACTGACGAGAGACACTGAGGAAGGTGCTGGGACGTCCGCGGGGGGTGAGTTTGCCGCCCTTCTGCGGGGCGGGAAGCCACACCACGGCCACGCAGCCCCAGATGCAAGCCGGGCGGAGGTCAGCGCGCTGACCGCACCAATGCTGGTAAGGCGTGGACTGGCAGGGAAGGGGACCGTGGGGAATCCGGTTCCACACCCAGGTCATGTAGGCCATGGCTTCAAAGTAGAAGCCATCAGAGAGACCGGACTTGACCTGCATGGTGCGGACGGCGTCGGCCATGGTACGGTTCCACCGTTCGGAGACACCGTTCTGGGTGGACGTATAGGGCGCGGATGTCTCATGGTGGATGCCACGTGTGGCGAGAAAGGTCGTGGCCTCGCCCATGTACTCACCACCGCGATCAGAACGAAATCGGCGAAGAGGGCGGCCACACTCGCGCTCTGCAAGGACAAGCCAGTCCTGGATGGTGCGGGCAACATCGTTCTTCTACCGAAGGCAGAAGACCGAGCGGTAGCGAGAAAAGTTGTCAGTGGGGGTGAGGACATAGCGGTCGTGCTCGCTGACGAACTCGGTGGGGAGAGGGCCCATGACGTCCGAATGGACAAGGTCAAGGGGGGCGGACGCACGGGAGGAAGACAAAGGGTACGTGGACCGGTGCATCTTCCCCTGAGTGCAATCAAGGCACTTAGTGGGGCACGGGAGGGGGAAACTCTCCGGGTCAAGGCCCTTGGCCGGCAGGGTGCGGAGCATGCTGTCTACGGCGGCAGAGTGGACGTGGCGAAGGCGGCGGTGCAAGAGGCGAGTGTGCGAAGGAGAAAGCGTGCTGGTGACAAACACATGGCCTGTGGCAGCCGACGGGGAGGAGACGGAAGGGGAGGAGGAGAGACGGAACACATGCCACAAGTTGCCACGGGCGTTGGCGTGTAGTACTACGAGACCAGACGGACACAGCGACACAGTGCCAACACCACGCGAGTGCACAATGTCCATGCTCATGTGGTCAAGTGCAGTGATGGACAGGAGGCTCAGTTCGAGACCAGGGACGAAGAGGACATCGATTAGAATAACATCACCGGCAGGACCACGGAAATGAACAATGCCAATACCACGGACAGGAAACACCTGTCCGGAGCCCGTCCGGACACCGGAGACATCGCCTACGGGACCAAGCATACTGAAGGCCTCACGAGAGGCCGTCATGTGATGCGTGGCCCCAGAGTTGATGATCCAGGTGTTAGCGGGGTCCAGGACCGGGGTCGCCAGATCGCTAACGGTCACATGGCAACAAGCAAGGGACGCGGACACGGTGGAAGGAGGCGCGAACCGAGACTACCAATCATCAAGCCATGCAACGTCATCATAGGAAGGGGTAGAGGAGACCACGGGAGACGATGCGACAGACGAGGAAACTGGATACGACCGTAGATCAGTCTCAGTCATGCAAGGCGGGGTAGGAGAGCAGGAGATGATGCAACTCGCACTTCCCTGGGAAGGAGGGCGCGTCAGGCCGAGCTGGAGCGCGATGAACTGCTCCAGCTCACGCTCACGGGAGGATGGCCTGGGAGTGTAGACCGAGTGCGCAGTGACGGCACCGGAGCCCGGGTAAGGGAGGGACACCGCCGATGACGGGAACGGAGGCGCCGACGGCTATGGGTAATATTGTTGCGGCGCGGGTGTCTACGACTGGCGGAGCTGTCGGAGTGGCAGAGCTGCTGGACGAGGTCGGAGTTTCAGGGCCAGCAGGAGCGATGGCGGCAGAGGCGAGACGACACTCCCACTGGCGATGCGTAGTGGCGATGACGTGCGCCTCGCCCGTCAGGAGAGGGCACGTGTACCACCCGTGCCCGGGCTGGCCACAGTTGTGGCAGACCGAGCCACCACCGCTGGACCCGGTCGACGGCTGTTGCTGGTGCTGTTGCTGCGAACCCTTGCCTTTCTTGTTCCGGCTCTTCTTCTTCTTCCCCAAAGACGATGAGGTAGCTGCGGCGGGGGAGGCGACGGCCACGGAGGCAACAGCAGGGGAGGCGATGGCAGGGGATGCAAGAGCCTCCGTGCGATGGAGCTAGGACTCCTGGCGAGCTTCCTCAATGCGGAGAAAGAGCTTGTATGCCCACGGCATGAGGGTGCCCTGGGCCGCCATAGTGGAGAGGACGTCCTGGGGGTAGTGCACGAAGATGTCCGCGTACGTGCTAGTGGCGCCGTGCTTGATGGTGAGGAGCACGGACAGAGGGAGCGGAGCAGATTTGCCGAGACGACGAAGGATGTCCTCCGCCCGCTGCCAGTAGGCAGTGACCATCTCGGTCTCCCCCATGTGCAGGGAGTTGAACTCCCGGAGCAGACGGCTGGTTTCAGCGTCGTTGGACAGGCGATGGGGCTTGGTGAGGACGTGCCATGCGGCTTCAGGGTCTGGGATGTTGCCAGTGGTGAAGTCGCCGAGGAAAGGCTTTAGGGCCAGGCGGGAAGCTGGAGGGGCAACTGGGATGAGGGCACGGATGGCGCGACCAGCGTCATACTGCTGGTCGGCCTGGGTGGAGTCATAAGGGAGGGTGTAGTATGCCCACAGGCCCTCACGTTGCGCCCAGATCCGAAAGCTGAGCTCCCAGCTCCGGAACTGCTCGTCGGCCTGAAGCGGCGGCGGCGGCGTCTCAAAGTCCTTCTGCCTACGGCCGGCGCCCAGAGTGGGGCCAAGGACGGAGGTCATTGTCCGCCGCTGGCGCTGATTCTGCTGCTATGCCAGGTAGTACGTGGCGACAGACACAGCTGGGCTGGCATGCCCTGGAGGGATGAACGACGACAGCGCACTGGTGGCAGTCTGGGAGGCAACTGGCTGTAGCGCTGCAAGCTGCTGCGTCAAGGCGGTGAGCTGTTGCTGAAGAGCAACGAGGGGGTCAGGGTTGCCGCCAACGACACCAGTGGGCTGCTGCTACTGCTGCTGTTGCTCCTGATGCTGCTTCTGCTCCTACTGCTGCAGTCGCTGTAAGAAAGGGGGGCTAGTGGTCCCCCAAACAGAGGAGGACCCCTCCCCACCGGGGCTACCAGCCATGGTTTAGTGTCCATTGTTTGGTGTCCCTTGTTTTCCTTTTTTTTGTCTTTGTATTGCTGATATCAGCAGTGGCTTGGGGCGGTGGGAATTCTACCCACCCCTTTGGTTGTCTTCCCCCTTCCCTTTCTCCCTCTTTTTTTTTTTATGTCAGCAGTGACGTCAACAGTAACGTTAGTAGCGGGATGCTGACATCAGCAGCGGCGGTTGTTGGGGCCGCTACAGCTACTGCTGTTGGTACTATTGCAGCCGTTGCAGCTGCTGCTGCTGCTGCTGCAACTGTTGGTACTGTTGCCGCTGTGGTTGCTGCTGCCGTTGCGGCTGATGTAGGTGCTGCTGCTGCTGCTGCTGTTGCTGCAGCTACTACTGCTGCTGCTATAGCTGCAACTGCTGCTGCTGCTGCTGTTGTTGAGGCTATTGTGGCTGTTGCAGCATGCTGCTCCTGCTGCACGATGCTCTAGCTGTTGCGTGCTGCGGCTACTGCTCGCTGCTACTGCGGGCTGCGGGGTAGGGGGTTTTTTTTTGCCTTCTCATTTTTTTTCTTCTGTTTTTCCTGTCAGAGCGGGCAGCCGCCCGCTGTCTGCTACAAGCAGTGGGCTGCTACTCACTATCAGAAGCGAGCTGCTGCTCGCTGGCAGCAGCGGGCGGCTGCTCGCTGCTCGCTCGCTGCGGGCTGCGAGTAGCAGCAGCCGCGACTGGCTACTGCCAGCAGCTGCTCGCTGTTGCTACTACTGCAGCTGGCTATTGCTGCGGCTCGCTGCTGCGGTTGTTGCAGCCCGCTGCTGGTGCTGCAACTGTTGCATGCTGCGGCGGCTGCTTGCTGCTGCTGCGGGCTGCTGCTGCGCACTGTTGCGAGCTGCTGCTGCGGGCTGCTATTGCTGCGGGCTACTGCGAGCTGCTTCTTGTATCTGCTGCTACTGCTACAAGCAGCTGCTATTGGCTGCTGCTGCCACTGCTCGCAGCAGTTGTCTACGGCTGTCGCTGTTGCAGGTTGCTGCAATTGCGTGCTCGTGCCACTCACTGCATTTGGGTGACGTTGCAATGTGCGTCGTCGTCCACAGGTGTAGGACGCGGCCTGCCGCTTACCTCCTCGCGTCACGCGTGTTGGCCAGTACCGCCGAAAAATTTCAGCAGCATTTCCCCTGGCCCAGTGGCCGTGAAAAAAAAATCTGAGGCCGCCACCAGGCGGGTCAATGCTGTTGGAAAAAATACGTGAGCATTTCCCCTGCATTGGTGCATATGGGGGTCCGCCAGCGTTGTCTGGCACCTGTTCGCCAGTCTTCTCCTGCTCCTGCTACGCTCTGGCTCTGATACCAAGCTAGAAAACCTAGGCAGCAGGTTGGGGCAGTAGCGTTGTTGATGCAGCGTGCGGGCTTTCACGCTCGTTGCTTAAGTCAGCTGCCCCTCAGTCTGCTGCTCTAGAGTCTAAGTCTGGAAGCTCTGGGTTTGTTACTCAGAAACGCGCGTGCCAATGTTAGCGCCAGAAAGTAGCTGAAAACTAAAAGTGACTGATTAGGAATGAAGAATGAGCAACAATGGGAGACCCCTCCAAGGTCTAGCTCCCCCCCACTAGTGTAGAACTTGTTACTCAGCTAACCAGCCAATCAGAAAATAATCTTAGACCTATTTTCCGGCAGGAAGGGTTTTCTCGGTGAGCCCTGCCAGACGCTTGACAGCCCAAAACCCGGGCGTCATCCGTTTCGCCTGAAAACTGAACCACACCATAATACCGATGCTCCGAACGCAGTCGTGCGGTCAGAATCAGCTAGAAAAATAGCAGCAAAGAGTTATGGCTGCCCGAACCCGGGCAGTGCCTACGACAGTCAGTGACGCCAAACAGGGCCACACAACAGGAGACAAGTGAGAAGTTTCCTAGAACCTTCCTAACCACTTGCCGCGACACTAGGCGTCAGCGCCAGGTCAGCGTGTGACAACAATCACCAGTTAGAGACAAAACTGCAAGGGTCTGGGTAGGGACACGAACAGAGTGTCAGGAAACTCAAACTGAATATAATTGCAGAGAGAGATAACAAATGACAAGTCCACAGTATAAATATCTGCCGCGGCGCACGACAGGTGTCGTACACGGCAGTGCAAGGTCTGTCCTAAAAACCGGCCCCAAAACACTATTTTGGCCGTAACTCTGTGCAGACAAATCAGAACGCTACGTCGTCTGAACCTAGAGATGGAAAATCTCAAGCCAGACGCTACGACTGGTCACACACACAAGTCCGGCACCGATCGGTGGACAGGAAATACAAAACATGCAAATCGGGCTCAAAGGCCAGTCCACCGAGAAAACTCTAGCGTCTGCAGAAGAACCGCAAAGCACCCCGGCAAGCACCCAGGGCGTCGTGGCAGCTCTCTGGCAGCTGCTGGTGGATGGAGCCACCACTCGTCGGTGCTCCGGTGCCAGCTGTGTCCGCATCAAGGATAGTGTCGTCGCGCTCTCCTGTAGCGCTGCTCTCCTTCCCATCGCTCGTGACAGGTGGAAGCCACACACACCAACACTCCCCCTGGTTGACACAACTGTCAACGTAATGATGTCTGAGCGAAGGCAAGAGATGATGGCTCAGGGAACCAATCATAGGGAGCACTGATCAAGCATACCACAGCACAGGGTCTCCTCGTGACAATGGTGCATCCCACCAAATGCCCGGATCTCGACCATGCACGAAGTGAATCACACACCTATGTGTCAAACATCAAGCAAGAGAGACAGAGAAACAGGTCTCCTCGTGACCCCGGAAAAGTGTCTCCGGGTGCCCGGGTCTCGACCACATCATGCATGGATCATACATAACACATGTATGCAATGGGTCTCCAAGTCACACCGCTAGAACTCAATAGGTGCGCGGGTCTCGACCAGCATAACCTAGCATGGATCATACATAACACATAGAGGCAATGGGTCTCCACATCACACCGGTGAAACTCACCAGGTGCGCGAGTCTCGACCAACATAACCTGGACCATAGCATCGTCCTTTACCTTGAGTAACCTCGTTGTCCTCAAAAAGATGTCAGACCAAAGTCCTCACACCAACACTCCCCCTGGACTGCAGAGGCTGACAGTACGAGCAAAGCTGATGGCTGCTCCCAACACAATCCGTGAGGCGGGAGCGCGGCTCCCCCATGACCACATACCCCTGCACAGCAATATCAAGGGTGACGACGATGCTGGTGGGATGTGTCCGCACAGAGCCTCACCCCGGAGCGGCGTCGTCGCTGTCATCGTCATCGCTATTGTAGTCGTCACTACTGTCGTCATCTGTTGATGTGACTGGTGTAGCGTTGAGGGCCTCCTCCAACTGTATCGCCTCCCGTATGCATGCCAGCTGCTGTGCTGCATGCTGCCACACGCACTGCGCTGCGTCGAGACGCGTGTGTAGTTCGTCGAGCTCTGCTGCGGCAGCCTGCCGGCCAGCTACATCTACGGCGTGCAGGGGGTCAGTCGCGGAATGAATCTGATGGTGGACCTCCATCATGTGCGCGTCGGCGCGAGTCACTGCCTCCTGCATCCTCGTCTCCTCGTCGCGTACGAAGCCCTCCACGCCAATAGGCGACTCAGCTGCTGCCTGATCACCAGCTGCTGGCAGGGGGTCATCACCACTCAGCGTGTCTGCATCCGTAGCAGCTGCACCAGAAGGGGGTGGCGCGGCGGAGTCACTGGCTGCTGTTGACACACTTGACACTCGGGTGTCAAGTGGCCAGACGTCGTCATCCGTCGGTGTATCTGCCGCTGCAGCGTCGTCGCTATCATCTGGAACCCATACACCCTACAGAAACGCCGAGCCCCTGGTGTACAACCAATCGTCCACCTGCTGCTGTGCGTCCGCCCGTCGCCAACGTGCATCCTGTAGGGACCACTTCGCAGCCTCGAGACGGGTGTGCACATCCTCCATGCACATCTCAGCAACCTGTCGTGCAGAAGCATCTGTAGTGTACCAACGGCTGCTGGCCTCTTGGAGCTCGGCCATGAGACTCCGCACGTGCGCCTCCGCTCGAGCTACCACTGCCTCATGCTCGTCGACCGTGGAGCGTAGGCGCTCGGGTACAGGAACTGTGGCTCGGACGAGCGTAGCTATGTCATCGGCTGGAGCCGCCGTGGTGGCAACGACACCGGTGAGGGTAGCAAGGTGTCGGATGTCTGCAGCTCGCTCTGCATCCTCCATGTCGCACACGCGGACGTCTGCTCTCACCGAGAGGCTATCGCGTGCTCTGGCCGCGGCTACTGCAAGAACGGTAGCGCACTGGGCCTCTATGTCTTCCTCCGACCCTGCGTCCGACCGCTCCACGACGGACGTCTGGTCCTCACCGAGGAGGTCTGCCTCGTCCTGGCAGTCAATCACCTCCTCCTGCTGCCCAGTACTATCTGCCAGAACCACCTGGGCGTCTGCTGTGGGCCAAGCATCAACATCTGTATCACCTGCTCCTCCTGCTGCTGGTCCTGGCACCATGGCAGCTGTCTCCACACCAGCTAATGCAGGAGCGTGCGCATCATCGGGCGCAGCTCCGGCATCGGCCGTCGTCACGTCATCCGCCAAAACATCAACCATCACCAACTCCATCCTCGACTCTGACTCAGCATCAGACCAATCCTCCTCTGACAAAGAGTCTCCGTCACAGCGAATGTCTCCCACTGCTGAACTCTCCGCTAGCTGAGTCTGCTGTGTGGCGTCATCCGCCTCAATCATCCTGCGCTGTAGAGCACTCGCATCACCAATGTCAGGCTCCGCCGCGGTCGTCAGCGGACACACCTCCCCCACACAACTGGCACCTTGGCAGGAGCTGTGGGGACTCGGCAGACCAACCCGTGGACAGGAGACGAGGGGATCTCGTCACCTGAGACTCCTCCCAAAGCCGCGTCTACTGCCAACGTCCCGTCAGTGGCAGTGACTGCAACTAATGCTACTGTCACGACGTCGATGGCTGCCACCACGCCCAATGCCTGGACGTCTGGCGACATTCCACTGGTCACCAATGTAGTGGAACGGACGTCTGCTCCACATGTGTCGGCTGACACCGCTACTGCTACTACTGCCTCATCCACTGGTACTGCCCCACCTGCCTCTGTGGTCTCTGCTACGTCAACTGTAGTCTCCATCTCCATGTCTACCTCCAACTGCGCGTCAGACCTCTCGTCCGTCTCCGAATCCATGTCGGACCACTCATCGGATGGCTCGTCCTCATTAAGAGCGCCCTGTCGTGAAGCACCGTCTGTCGCATCCCTCATGCACTCGCCGGTGGTCGTCGACGGACACTCCATCCCCCCCTCGACCGACGCACCGGTAGAAGCTGCGAAGGGGTGCCGCACCAACTTTGCAACTGGGGAGGAGGGAGTCAGCTCCGTGGTGACGTCTGCCGCTGCTGCGTCTGCTGCTGCCTCCTGCACACGTCTCGACAAACTTGCTATCCGCCGCCTCGCGTGCCGAGTCCGAGAACGACGATGGCGAGCCGAAGAGACTACCCCAGAAGTGGAGGGNATGGCTCGTCCTCACTGAGAGCGCCCTGTCGTGAAGCACCGTCTGTCGCATCCCTCATGCACTCGCCGGTGGTCGTCGACGGACACTCCATCCCCCCCTCGACCGACGCACCGGTAGAAGCTGCGAAGGGGTGCCGCACCAACTTTGCAACTGGGGAGGAGGGAGTCAGCTCCGTGGTGACGTCTGCCGCTGCTGCGTCTGCTGCTGCCTCCTGCACACGTCTCGACAAACTTGCTATCCGCCGCCTCGCGTGCCGAGTCCGAGAACGATGATGGCGAGCCGAAGAGACTACCCCAGAAGTGGAGGGGTCACTGGTCAGGATGACTCCAACTGCCTCCAACACAGAGCGTAGGGTGTCAGATGTAGAGCTAAGGTCGGGAGGCGTGGCACCGCCAGGTGATGACACTGACGGAGGTGAGGATGGCGAGAAGGAAGAAGAGGGTGTGTGAAGCGGCACGCTGGCAACAGCCCGCTCAGAGATCACATGGTCTATGAGCTGTTGCACCATGCGCTTCAGACCCTGGAGCTCGGCGTACACCACCGCCATAGCTCCACTGAGGGGCGGGACTGTATGAGCTGATGTATCGGAGGCGGATGGTGGAGTAGGGCGGGACCTTAACCAAGGCGGTCGCCACCCAGCAGGACGCTGGCGACACTGGCGCCAGCCGTGGTGTCGGTCGCAGCAGAAGTAGCAGGCAAAGCCGTTGGACGCCTTACACGTGTGCCACGGCTGGAACTGCCATTGTGGACGCGGCATCTGCCACGTATGCTGAGCTGGTGCCAGCCACGGCGCCGGCTGCGCTCCCTGCGACGCCAATGTGCTCATCTCTAGAGTGTGGTGTGGGTGAGTGTCTGGGACACTCACTCCCACTGGCACAAGGCCACAAGGGGAGGTGAGCGATCGAAGCACAGGCTCTCAGATGTGCTGTGATGCCGTCACGAGGACGGCCACCACGACGTTGGTGGTGGGCTGCTGTGCGACCTCAGGTCGCCTTCGGTGCTTCTGATGTTGCACCGGGTGCCGTCGTCAGCCAACGGCTACTGCTACTGCGGTTCTTGTCGTCAGCCGACGGTGGTGGCCTTAGGCCACACTTAAAAGGTGACAAAAAAGTATAAAAAAGAGTAAAAGGAATTTTTTTTTTCAGGTGCCTCCTTCACGGGTGCCCCCTTTGGGGTTGTTCAGGGGTGCCCAGCCCGGGGAGACCTCACCCCCTCTCTTCTCCTCCTTTTTTTCCTCTTTTTTTTTCCGGTCTGGCTCGACCCTCGCTTCGAGCGAGCCCGTCGAGCGAGCTCGCTCGGCGGGCCCGTCGAGCGAGCGAGCTCGGTGAGCCCGTCGAGCGAGCTCGCTCGCTGCGAGCAAGCAGCCTTGCGCTGCTTGCTCGCAACGCGAAGCTACAGTGCAACTTTGCGTGACGAGCAAGCAGCAACAGTGGCTGTTGCTGCTGCGGCTGCCACTGTTACGCGGGCTGCTGCTGCTATTGCATCCCGCGTGAGCACGTGCAGCTGCACGCTGCAGCTGCCCGCCGGCGCCGCCGCTGCTGCTGCTGCTGTTGCTGCGCCTACTACATGCTGCTGCTGCTGCAGCTGCTTGCCGTTGTTGCTGCTTCTGCTTGCTGCCGCCTGCTGCTACTGCTCGCAGCCGCCTACTCCTGCTGCTTGCTGCCGCCTGCTGTTGCTGCTGCTGCTTACTGATTCGCTGCTTGCTGCTGCTGCTGCTACTGCTGCTTACTACCGCCTGGTGCTGCTGCTCCCAGCCGCCTGCTGATGCTGCCGCTACGGCTGCTGCTGCGCCTGCTGCCTGCTGCTGCTGCGAATGCTGCTACAGCACCAAGCTATTGGTGCGATCTGCTTCCCTTTTTTTTTTTTGGTACACACCGATAGCCAGACACGGCTGCTGCTGCCACCCTGTGCTGCTGCTGACTCCCGGTGCTGCTGCTGCCACCCGGTGCTGTTGCTGCTGGGGCTGCCACCCGTAGCCGCTATCGTCTTTGCTACCTCCACTGCTCCGCTGCAACGTAGTCGTGGTGGGTCCCTCCGGGATCTGCTGCTGCTGCCGTGGGTGACTGCCGCTGCTGCCACTCACTGCTGCTGCTGCGTCTCTGCTGCACAACACTACGAGCTGTGGCTCGTTTGCTCTGATACCATGAGAAGTTTCCTAGAACCTTCCTAACCACTTGCCGCGACACTAGGCGTCAGCGCCAGGTCAGCGTGTGACAACAATCAGCAATTAGAGACAAAACTGCAAGGGTCTGGGTAGGGACACGAACAGAGTGTCAGGAAACTCAAACTGAATATAATTGCAGAGAGAGATAACAAATGACAAGTCCACAGTATAAATATCTGCCGCGGCGCACGACAGGTGTCGTACGCGGCAGTGCAAGGTCTGTCCTAAAAACCGGCCCAAAAACACTATTTTGGCCGTAACTCTGCGCAGACAAATCAGAACGCTACGTCGTCTGAACCTAGAGATGCAGAATCTCAAGCCGGACGCTACGACTGGTCACACACACAAGTCCGGCACCGATCGGTGGACAGGAAATACAAAACATGCAAATCGGGCTCAAAGGCCAGTCCACCGAGAAAACTCTAGCGTCTGCAGAAGAACCGCAAAGCACCCCGGCAAGCACCCAGGGCGTCGTGGCAGCTCTCTGGCAGCTGTTGGTGGATGGAGCCACCACTCGTCGGTGCTCCGGTGCCAGCTGCGTCCGCATCAAGGATAGTGTCGTCGCGCTCTCCTGTAGCGCTGCTCTCCTTGCCGTCGCTCGTGACAGGTGGAAGCCACACACACCAACAACATGGACCCTAGGCATAGCATGACGATGCTGACGCAATGCCACAACCAAAAACAAAGCTGAGTGCATGGAAATAGCATCTGCAGTGGCAGTGACCGCCGGCGACCCGACCGCCGCGCAGGCCTGCCGTTGGAGCTGAGCGCATCGCCATAGGGAGGAGGCTTCAGCGAACGGTGCGTGGGCCTCAGCGCGTGTCGGCTCCACCAAGCGACACTCCAGCAGCGTCGACTCTCGCCGTCAGTCATCTGCACGCGGATGTACACAAGCCGGGAGGACACAACATAGTACAATGAGAGATGCACGAAAACCAACACCGACGGGACTCGGGATCGTGTAGGGACTTATCTAGCAACTACGACATGACCGGTGTGACGCAGAGGATGCGTCTCTACAGCCTGACTTGCTGGCCTGCCGTTGCTGGAGTTTTTTCGGTGGTCGAAACCCACGCACCCGGTAGCCTGTACCGGTGCGATGAGGAGACCTGTGACTTTGTGTTTGCTTCCTATTGTGGAAAACACACGCTGATGTCTCAGTACTGCACTTGTTCATTTATGGGTGCTCTTAGTGCAGTTTAGAGTGCTTGAGAGTTTTCTCGGTGGACAGGCCATTTTGGCCGATTTCATTGTTTTGCTTGCTATTAGTGTCTAGATGATGCGAACCCACCTTGAGTGAGTCCGTTGCGCAGAGCTCATCGTTCTGCACGTTCTGGTGTAGACAAATGGTGATTCTGACACCTGAGCAGTGAGTTACGGCCAAAACTGTGGTTTTAGGCCAGATTGAGCAGGTGTGAAAATACCGCCGCCCCTGGGCACTCTAGGCGGCCAGCAACTGTTTAGGCTGATTGCTGCTCAGTTGTCATTCCTCTCTGCATGTGTTTATTAATGGAAGCACACTTGACTCTGAGTCGTGTTGTCTCGCCAAACTTTTGCCGTTTTGCATCCGACCTGTGTTGACGCCGCGAGCTGACTAAACGCTAACACCGTGTCAGTGTCCAGCGTGCTCAGATGCCTCCTAGAATCTTCTCAGTACAGCACTGCCTACCTTGTTGGGCTGAAGCAATGTGCCAGAAGTCAGTGAAGCAAGCACAACATGACTCTTGAGGGTTGCCTGGTTTGTAGTCCTCCATGTGAAAGAGGGAAGATCTGCCGATTGTAGATTGTCCGGGAGTTTGTTTCGAAGGGTAAGAAAGCCTGGCAGACTATGACAAGTCTTCTATCACCCTCTTTTTGGGTTACGTAGTAACCATTGTCATCAAAATTTAGACAAAAGTTTAAAATCAGATTTCGGCATAGTTTCGCGTTTTTATATGAGCCTGTGTGTGTGTGTGTGTGTGTGTGTGTGTGTGTGTG
>SZWC01002152.1:21925-33841 GCA_023375785.1 Penium margaritaceum | reverse complement strand
CTTGTGTTTGTACACATCCATGTATGTATGTATGTATGTATGTATGTATGTATATATATATATATATATATATATATATATGCATGTATACATTTACATACTTGATGCATGTACAAGTGTATTCATGTTTAGTTATGTAAGGAGAAAAATTGATGAACCTAGCCGGTGGAGGCATGAAAACCAACCCCCCTCGTCGTTTCTAAAGTAATCATCACCCCCCATGCCGGAACTAAGTACATTAATACCCAATCGTTCATAGAGAATTGGTAAAACACATAAATTGATTTCCCCTTCCAATGACTAGTGTTGACGGTGCATTGTCTCTACGTTAACATGGTACTTTTCATGGGCAGTTCACAAGTCATAAATTCTTTCATGAGTGAGCTTCTGATATCTGTCCGCATGTTTGGTGGGTTTGGAGGGTGGGGGTGCTGTAGCCGAAACTCATGCATGGGAAGTCCAAGACTCCATGATTCAAAGCAAAGCCCAAGAAGTCCTAGTACTGGAGGGTTGTTCATGCAAACATCTTACATACAATAAGTCAAAACAAGGGAAGTTACTTCTTTGGAGTTTACATTGCCCGATTGGGGAAAACTACAAGACAACTTGCATGCTTATGGAATACAACTATGACGCAACTAGGGCATATATATGCCACACCAAGTGTGCAACACCACCATAGTCGAGGTGCAAACAGGTTTAAACTACAATGTAGATATTGCACAAATGCTGCACAACTAGGGTGCCATGAGGCTAAAACTAGGGCACAACTAGGAAACAACAGCAGAGTAAGAGCGATACAACAAGGGTTGAATGGGATACAACTGGGGTACTCATAGACTGCGAAAATGGCGCAACTAGGACGAATGGACCAGACAAGCCAGGTGTGAAAGCGGTGCAACTTGGGTATACCTAGGGCATGAACACTCTGTAGCAAGTGTACACTGAGTCGTTCCATGGCATGAAGAAGGAAGAATTAGGGTGTAACGAGGACACAAGTGGTTTGTCACTCAGGGGTAATCTGTCATAATTGGGGTTTCTCTAGGATGTGCGCAATGCACAACTAAGGGGTATATAGGGAAAAACCAAGAACAAAGCAGAGCGAAAGCACAATAGAACTTGTATGAAGATAAGGCTCAAATTTGGAGAAAATAAGACACAACTAGCGAACAACTTGGGTAAAACTGAGCCCAAGCCATGCCTGACTACGGCGCAACCAGTGTACATGTAGAGTGCAAGTAGAGCGTAAGAAGGGGGTAATAATGATACCACAATCACATGGCTAGGGAGGAATCATGGAACAAGCTTGGTGTAAGAGCATGTACTTAAAGCCGAATGAGGCTGTAGCTTTGGCT
The DNA here is from genome assembly GCA_023375785.1 of Penium margaritaceum. Classification (NCBI taxonomy): domain Eukaryota; kingdom Viridiplantae; phylum Streptophyta; class Zygnematophyceae; order Desmidiales; family Peniaceae; genus Penium; species Penium margaritaceum. Next base: position 32,486 of record SZWC01002152.1, on the reverse strand, counting down.
CAACTAGTGTACAACTAGGGTACAACTAGATCACAATGAGGTGCAATAGGAGCATGTATAGGTCGTAACTAGAGTGTTAGCAGGCCACAACTAGAGTTGCAACAAGAATAGATGTAGAGTGAAAACACGTAACATGTGCAAAAATCTTGGAACACATGTCAAGAGAAAACTAGGGTACAAGTATCACCCAAATTATGGTGCAACCAAGGCGTTACTGAGAGTGCAAGTGATGCAAAGAAGGTGCCCGGGCACTGCAACTAGGGTATAGCTATAGAGAATTCATGGCACAACCAGGGGGAGAACAAGGGCACAACCATGGCAGGAGTTGGGTATAATCAAAGCACCATTATGACTCAACTAGGAAGCAACCAGGGAAAAAGTAGGTTGCGACAAGGATGAGCAATGAAGACGCAATTAAGTCGCAGAACTAGGGCATGAAGCGTTTGGAAGTATGTCACTGATCCTTGGCATACTCAATTGAGCACACAAAGGATGGAACAAGGGGGAAATTATGGTACAAGTGAGCAAACAAGATCTAACAAGGCACAATCAAGGTTAAAAAAAGGTGTATACATTGAGCACCTGAGGTGAATCTCAGGCATAACCTTCTTGCAATTAAGACATAAGCAACTAGGGAGCAACTAGGTCGCGTCTAGGGCATGGCTAGAGGACAACTTTGAGTTTATTGGGAAGGAAACATGGCGCACCTAGAGTTAACATGAAAAACAACTCAAGGACAAGTAGGAAAAAACCAATACTATATTGGCTACAACTAGGATGCCGCACAAGGTGAATCAAAGCAGATCTAGAGCGTAAGCACGGTTCAATGTGGGTCAAACTGGTGTGCATACTAGGCATGGCTAAGGGAAAACCAATGCAGAACGAGGGTACAAGGAGGGTGAATCCAGGGCATAAATTTTGTACACCTTTAACATGAATATGGTAAACCAAAGGTGTCACTAGAGTAAAATCTAGAAAAGGGAATAGATAAGGCACAACATGGGTAGACATAAAGTTGCATGAGGAGAACAAAAATTGAAAAACTCGAGCATGTATAGGATACAAATGGGGTGTAAGTACAGTGCAATTATGGGAGACATAGGGCACAACTAGGAAAATTCTGGGGTGCAACAAGGGTACAACTCAAATGCAAGAAGGGATAAAAGTCTTACACAACTAGGGTGTACCTACAGTACAACGAAGGCATATATAGAGAAGAAAAAGGGCACAAGTACAGTATAAGTAGGGAGAAAAATGGGTGCAAGTTACGTGCAAAAACTGTGGTGGGAATCAGAAAAAATGCGGTCCAATTGGGATAGAAGACGGAGACAAATAGGGCATAAATTTGACAGAAGTAGACTGCATCTACGGTGTAGGGAACATCTATGAAACATTTTTGGCACAACTATAGAGCAACTATGGTTTATCTAGAGAAGACTATGTCGCTTGTTGGAAAAAAGTGAGGTACAACCAGGATACAATAAGGATGCACTCATGCTGTAGCTCAGATATGACAAGAGGAAGACAATGATAGAACTAGGGAAAACATAGCATGATACTTGGGTGCAACGACGATGAAACCAGGGCACCACAAGGGCACAACTAGATGAAAATGTAGATACAACTAGGGTGGCATTATGGTGCTGCAATGGGGAAATTGTGGTACAAATTGAGCGCAACCAGGGTCCTGATAAGGCATAATTATGTAAGACTATGTTTCATTCAGGGAATAACTAAGACTGAACTTGATTGTAACTGTATTGGGATTACAATGAGACTATAGCATGTACAGAGTGGAATGAAGGCATAAATATGGTGCAAATAGAATGAAATCAGGTATTACTAAGGCTCAAGTGTGATTCAATGAGGAAGAAACATGGGCAGAGCTCTGGAAAAAAACACAAAGTGGAACCAGGGGACAAGGAGGTTGCAAACAGGGCATAACTAGGCTACAGCTAAAGACATTACAGGACACAATCAGAGCAACTATGGGGAACAAACATGGCTCAATCATGGTACAACCAGGGCACACACAAGGCACATTTGGAGTACAACTGAGATGCATCTACAACGTCACACAAAAGTAGGCCATGACTAGGGAAAAACTAGGGCGTACATCAATGGTGCAACTAGCGCACAACTAGGACACAAATAGGGTGAAACAATAGCATCATCATAACCCAGATAAAAGGCATCTTAGGCAAAACTAGGGTTCACCTATGTTGCAACTAGGACACAATTACGACACAAAATAGGATGCAACTAATTAAAGAGCAGGTGGCATGCAAATAGGGTGCAATAAACTCAAAAGTAGAAAATGAAAAAAAAGGCACATTTTAGCCGAAATGAAGGCAAAACTAGGCAGCATTGAGGGTAAACATAGATCACAACCAGGTCGTAACTGGGGCATACATAGGGCACACCTTTGGTATGATTGAATCACAATGAGGGGTCGCTTAGGGGAAAATAGGGCCTGTCTAGGCCGCAAATAGGGTGCAAACATGACACAACAAGTGTCCAATCAGAGCAAAATTTGAGAGCACGCAGAGCCCAACAAGAGCTCAACGAGAACAAAACAATGAAACCTTTGGATCATTATTATAGCTTTGGATCGTTGCAAACAGAGCACGAGTAAGATGTATATCAGGAAAATCTAATGGTGCAACTAGATCATAAATAGGATGCAAATGAGGCACCACTGGGGCTCTCATATGGAGAATCACCAGAAAAAAACTAGGGCGTATCTAGAGAGGAGATAGAATAGAACATTGAATAGCCAGGGCACAAGTAAGGTCCATACACTGCAAAACTAGGAAGGAATTTGAACTCAACAAGGTTTCATTTATGATGTAACGAGGGTGTAACCATGCCACAGTAAAGATGCAACTTATGTATAACTAGGGACAAATAAGGGAATATGAGTATGCTGAGGCTTCTTTTGAGGGGCAAGTGGGATGCAACGATGCAGAAACATTGTATTGGTGTACACATTCATACACCCATTTATGAAGTTTTTTGTTTCAGCACTTTTCAACAGAGCATGTTTGAGTTTCGGGGCGCTACGGAGTCGGAGAGACCAGGAATTACACACTTGAATTCAAACCCTCCTGGTTGACTGACCAACATGACACCATGTATTTCAAAGTACACACTCTGATCATGCATGATATGCATGCACAGCTGTAATGAAGATCACGATATCATATTGAACACTATTTCCTTTGTTTTCCTTGACCAGAATTTTGCAACTGCAATATACAAAGTAGTTCCTTCTTGCACCCAAATGAGCCAGAGCACAATCATGGGCCAGTCCCAAAACAATATTGGTTGTTTACATCTTTAACTCTAGTAAGATTATGGTACCGCGAAGAAAGGGCACAACAATGGTACAATGAGGGTGTAAATGGCACACAATGAATGTTTAGATAAGGCTCTTACATGTTATCAGAACCCCGACAAAAGAATTGTTCTTAATGGAATTTCTTCCTCTGGTATTTTAAATCAGTTCAAAGTAATCCTTCCCAGAATTTGAAAGTCCATCTTCAAAGATGGACTTTAAAGGTAAACATTAAAGGTCATTAGTTCAATTCAACAAACTACCTCCAGACGATAGTTTCTTGCACGTATACAGTAATGCGTATTTTCATATTCACGAAGTAAAATGTTTACGCATGATACTAGGCATCTTTCATGTCAAGTGGAAATTGACCAGCCGTGTAGCTAGCCCATTCCCGCCTGACTGGTCAATTATTACTAGTCAGGCCATTCAAATTTTAAAGCAAGTAATTAGAACGCTCGGAATTTCAAACAGATGAGCCGAGATGTAAAACTCACCTTTATAAAAGAACTGTAGGTTTATTGGAATGAAGAACCCAAGTACCCAAGTCGTCGAATTCAACATGTAATTACCACTTGTTCACCAAATTAGATGTAACTCAAATGGATGAAAAATCAATCATGAAATATCTAGTTTGTTAAGTCTGAACATCATTGGAGTGTAATGCTACTAGTGAAAAACTAATGAATAATTAGGATGAAGTTTTGGTTGCAAAGGCATGATTAGAACACAAGTATGGCAAAAGAAATCTGCAACTAGGATACAATTGGACTGCACCTACATTTGATGTATGGAAAATCAAGATGGAAAGGAAGATACTGCCATAGACGGGGTTCCTTTTGTGACTGACTAAAAGAGAGTGCTAGAATGGTTGCCTAATCCCATTTGGCTGAGACGAACCGCGTCAAGAATGGATGATATCGTCATAGCTTTTTTTGTAAACATGAATCAGAATCGTTAGAGTCGCACATAGATTTAGGACCCTAGCGCATTCATTGAGCGCAAGAGAAGTGCACGATGGTTTTCCCGCCACGCCACTCCTCCCTACCTGAAATCCGGCATATGGACCAAAATTGGACATATGTTAAACTAGACTATAAACTGAGAATATTCTGTAGACCTTGACTCTTCAGACATTGGTCGAGGCCCCAAAACCCGGAAATCATAGCTAAACACCATTTCCAATAAGAAAAGTGGCTCTTAGGCTACAGATGTAAGTCAAGCACAATTTCTGTGCAACTGATTTGCGACAATTTCATAAGTAGGAGTGAAGTAATAGATGGCAAGTGGAATACCAAGATGCAGTGCGGATGGAAATGGGTTGAAACAAGCGTACATATGAGGTGTTGTCAGGGTACAACGAGGGCTCAGCTGTCACAAAACCAAGGTGATAAAATGTGTGATGAAGAAGCCTCCATGGCATGATTCTAATACAAGTTAGGTCTTACATGGATGAAACTGGGGTGCAACTACATGGTACCGAGTAAGCTAAAACTAGGGTGTAGTACTGATGAAACTAGGCCCAACTGGGGTGCCTATTTACCCTCTAGTTAGAGGGTAACAAGGATACAATTAGGACACAAGTAGGTCATAGCTTGGAGGTAATCTGGGAGCTGTTATGTCACATATAGGGTATGAACATGGCAAAACAAGGGCGCAACTCAGGCATTAAGGATGAAACTAGGACGCAACTAGGATGCAACCACGATGCAATCATGATGCACAAAAGGTGCATATGGGATCCATGTAGAGCAACAAAATAGTACAAGAAGGAAACAGCTATGGAACGATGGGGACACAACTAAGGCACAACCAGTGTGCAATTAGGAACAACTTTGCTACAACTGGGTCACAGTTCCAATGCAACCAGAGCACATCTAGGGCATGACCATGACAAATGTAGAGAGGAAATGGAAAGCAACTTTGGTGTAACTAGTTATGAACTCAGGCCCAATGAGGGCGCAACAATAATTCAACAGTAGTGCAACTAGGTCACAAGTTGAGCTCAACTTAGTTATAACTTCAGAACGAGAAGGATACAAATAGAGTAAAACAATGGTTGCAAACGTAGTAAAACTAGGATCCAAGAAGGTTCATAACTTGTGTAATAAGCATGCACCTACGAAACTATTACAATACATTTGGGACACAGCTAGGGCACAACTAGGGTGCAATGAGGGTGCAACAAGAGTCCAAGTAGTGTATATCAATGGTACAACTGAGGGGAAAATAGGAATTAATGAAGGTGTAGCTAAAGCCCAATGGGGAACAAGTCATGGTGCCGACAGGGTACAACTAGGCTACAAGCAGGGTGGAACTAGGCGTAAATCATGGGGTTGACATGGCTCAACAAGGTTGGAAACATGGTGCAAATATGGTGTAGTGAACAGGCATAACTTAAGTAAAACAAAGGAAACAACGGAGCACAAATAAGGTACAGTGATGGTGTAATTATGGCAAGATACAGGTAAAACTCAAGCACCAGTAAGGTACAACTAGAACGTAACAAGGGTGCAACACAGATGTAAGTAAAACACAAATAGGTCACAGAGAAGGAAATGCCAGGGTAAAGCTGTGGAACAACTAGGGCACGTGTTGAACACAAAGGGGAAACAGTCATGATTGGACTAGAATGGGACTTGTTTGCAACTATGGCACACTTAGGGCCAGTGAGGGTCCAAACATAATGCAACTAGGGCAGAAGCAGGGCACATCGATGATGCATAATGGTACAACCAGGGTGTAAATAGGTCACAACTAGGATGCAAGTAGGATGGGAGAAGGGTGCAAAAAAAACGAGTGGAACTTGGGCGTAAAACAGGTACAAATGGGGTGAGCATACAGCAAAATTATGTTGTACCTGGAGAATAATGGGGTACAATGAGTGCGCAAACAAGGTACAAGCATGGCATACCTAGTGCAAAGCTGAGGTGTGATTCAAGGCATGATTTGGTGCACACTTGGGACAAGGTAGGGTATGAAAAGGATTCAACAACGCTACAGTTAGGGCATGACGCGGGAACATCTAGGACATGATTGGGAAGAAACATGTGCAGAGCTAAGAAATGATTGGACCCTAACTAGGATGCAGGCAAGTCATCATTAGGATGAAAGTATGAGACTATTGGGGCTAAACTTGGATGTAGACAGTGTATAGCTAGGATACAACTATTGCACAACTAGGACACAACACATATATGACCAATTGCCTCATCCGTGAAACTGTGTATCGACAAGTGTATTAGGGAGTAAAGGGACTAGTGAACATGGAATGTTTGCAGAAACTACTAAATATCAAATAGAGCCCATTATTGTTTTTATCATCTACAAGGAATGTATATCTGGGCTTTGCTACCATGCATTCATGTGGATGTTTTGTGAAAAATGTTTGCATTCAGAAATACACTTTTTGATACACTGATCATCAAGTGTGTGAATTTGGGGTGATTAACCATAACTCACACAACAAGGGTATCATGACATTAATGTAGGGGGGAAATCATGTCAAAAGCTAGGCACAATAAAGGCTCTGCTAAGGCATAGATAGGCTGTAAGTTGGACATAATTATGAATGAATGAGGGCACAACTTGGTGCAACTATAGTTCAAGAAGTGTGTTATTTGGACACATTTCAGGTGATTAGGTCACACATAGGGTAAAGATATGATGTAACCAGGTCACAACTGGGAGACATCTAGGATGAATTAAGAGAGTTAAGTAAAGGGAGGATAAGGGTACGATTGCAATCAGGGCTGAACTAGGCGACCACTATGGCACAATACAGGCATTAATAGGACATAGTTGTAGCAAGGTAAGGCCACAGTGGTGGCACAAGAATGGCACATGTATGAAATAACCAGGTTAAAACAAGGACACCATTATGTTGTAAATGGGAACACACTAGGGAATCACTAGAACACAAACAGGGGATATAGGATACGAAGGGTACAAGAAATCAGAGTGTGAATAGAGAGTAACAAGGCTATATAAGGGCACAGAAGGCCACAATTTGGTGTAATCATGGCGCCATTAGGTACTTACTAAGGCACAAGTACCGACACAAACAGGCCACAAATAAGTTACGATGAGTTGACAACTAGGGTTCAATTCAGGTTCGATTTAAGGGGATTGTAGGACACAAGTAGAGTACAATTTAGGATGTACAAGAATTGCAACGACGGCATATCCAGGGTGCAACTAGAGTGCAAATAGGGTACAAATAGGACACCCATGAGGTGCATTTGAGGCACAAAAAGGAACAATTTGGAGTGTAGCAAGGATATAGCTTGGGGTTTTAAGAAAAACACAACCATGACACATGTACTAGAAACTTAAGGCAAAATGAGGATGCAAATATGGTGCAACTATGGTACCAAGCGGGAGAATGGTAGAGCACGATGGAGCATTTGGATAACAAAGGGCACAAGTAGGATGCAAACTAGATGCAAGGTCGACAAAAGCAAGAGCACAATGATTATATCGCAGTAAGGTGAATGAAGAAAGAGCTAGAGGTAGAGAGATGGAGCAATGTTGAGAAAGTTGGAAGAATTTGGAGCACAAGGGGGTGGGATGGAGCAAGGTAGAAAAAGGTGGTGGAGGATGGAGAAACATGGTGAATGGCTCAAGAAGGCAGAGAAATGTGGAGGAAGGTGCACAAACATGGAGCAACGCGGGAACATTTGTGGTGGGTACAGGAAGGCAAAGCAAGGTGGAGCAAGATGGATGAAGGCAGAGCAATGTGCAACATGGCCGAGAAAGGTGTTGTAAGATATAGCATGATGAAGCAACTTTAGCAAGCTTGACTTATATAGAGGAAGGTGTGGCACAGTGGAGTAAGGTGGGATTTCATAGTCCTTTGCTCCATAACAGTTGATAGGTCGTACATAGCCGAGCAACGTGGAACAAGGTGGAGTAAGGTGCAATGATTTGGTGAAATGTATACTGAGGTGTAGCAAGATGGAGCAACCTGGAGCAAGGTGGAGCTAGGTGGAGTAAGGTAGATGTTTTTGGATCGATGGAGGTTAGGATGGATAAAGGCTAGACATTGTAGAACAAGGTAGGGAAATGTATAGAAGCATGGAGACAAGGTGGAGCGAGGTGAAGCAAGGCGGAAAGAGTGGATCAATATGTAGTGATATGGAACAATGTTGAGCAAGGTTAAGCAAGGTGGAGAAACATGGAGCAGGTAGATCAAGATAGACCAAGGTGTAGTAAGGTGGAACAAGGTAGATGAATGCGAGATGTAATGGAGCAGTGTGTGGAAGGGTGGAGGCCGGAACGTGGATGCCTGACATTGGAAGCCATGATTTTGAATTCATGTCTTTGAGGATTTTAGTTGATCTGCACCACCACACTTGGCGTTGATATTGCCACTCATTTGAGAAATGCGAAAACTGGCAACCAAATTGGCAGTTGTTGGCCAGTACGGTTAAGGAAACTCATCATTGATCAGTCACATGCCAGAATTCCATAATGGTGAATAGCGACGTCGAGGCTTGTTGCATGGGCATCCTGTTATGCTCAATTGGTTGCACATGTGTTTTGTGCTCATGGGAGGATTGATTGTTTGATACGATGGATTTTTTTTTATTCTTTCGAACCGCAAGGGAAACAGATACAAACATGCATTTTGGGGGAGGTGACAACATTCCACTTACACATTTACACAAATCCATGAGTTGCACAAGTAAATTGACGATTTTTTTGTTGATACGAGCCAAAAAAATCAATTTCAAGGCTTTAACGAGAGGGGAAAAAACTTATTTCACGTTCATTTACTGGTTTTCCAGAACCGTTATCTTTTATCCTCCTTTCACCATCATATGGAAGGGCTTACATGGGTTGCTTTCCTTCCCAAGTTTAATGAGGAACGGTATAAGGATGGTGTGTTCGCTTTGAAGAAAAATTCTTAGCGCACCCAGGTCTCAGCCGGATCATGAAGGTGGAGCGCAGGATTACTAGGTGTAATGTTCACAGGTTAAGACTAAGGTGTATATGCAATACGATAAGGTACACATTGTAGAAATGTATGGAATGCACATAAATGAAAAATGCGGCAATATTAATTAATTTTATGATTTGTGTTTTATATTTTTTATTTGGGATTGTAAAGACTACGTATGTTTACTTGAAGTTTTTAAAATTTGTCACCTTGTAGTTGTTACGCCCAAGAAGTACAAGAGTCCCTTAAGTTTACAAGAGATGGGAATATTATTCTAGAGAAAAATGAGATCTTATCCCAATTTTGGGGAAAGTTTCAAAGGTTCTCACTTATCCCGTATTGTTCTCTGATCAGGTATGCTTTGTGACACCCAGGCTTCTCTCCCGTTGCGGAGTTCAACCTCACTTTCACACACATGGCTGGAAAGTATGTTGAAGATGTCACCCTGTTCAGCCCTCCACGTCCTCCACATCCTCGTCGCTCTGCGATGACCGTGCCGCGAGCGTGCGATGGTTCCTTCTTGAGCTGCTGCAGTGCCGTTGAGCGGCAGGGGAAGCAGCAGCAGCAGCAGTAGCAGCAGCAGCAGTAGTGGTAGTGGCACAAGAGCACGAATTCGTTCCTGGTGTGCTCACGCATCGAGTGCCACTGCAAGGCCGAGATCTGCAGTGATCACTTCCTCCACACATTTCGCGAACCGGACAAGAAACCTTGGACCTCTCACGCGCCGTGGCATGCGCGTCTGAGAAGTCCGACGTTTCTTGGACGGTTCGCTAAACGTCTGGAGAAAGCAAACACCGTGATCGACGCTGAGCATCCGCAGCCCACCGGGCGGCCGCTGATTGAGTGAAACGTGGAAGAAGATGAATCCTGATCGCCGAGGTTCGTGGTGACAAGATTCGATCCATCTTCTGGGACCCAGATCTAGGGCTGGCCGCATCCCGGCTTGTGATGCCAAGCTTGAGACCGCCACCACTGCGCACCCCAGCGGTGTTCGTTCGAGAACCTTCTTCTTCTGCTGCTGCTACTAGCACAGGCCGCCCTGGTGCAAGAGCTGCTGCCGCGGACTGCCGTCACTGGAGTGCAGCGCCATCGGTGGCCATGGATCTGGCTGGCGGTGGTTCGGACGCGAATGCGGTCGGAGGTGGTGCGGCCTATGGTGGGCCGAGAGGAGGGCCGAGTCAGGGAGGACCGTGGGGAGTTGCGGTCAGCGGAGGAGCGTGGGAGGGTCGAGAAAGAGGAGGTTGGGGAGCAGGAGGAGGAGGAGGAGGAGGAGGAGGAGGAGG
>SZWC01002151.1:228947-241455 GCA_023375785.1 Penium margaritaceum | reverse complement strand
GTGCTGCTTTGCTCCACCCTTGCTTTCCTCCGTTGCCGCTGCAGCAGACCCTGGGAGAATCATCTGCATGACTGAAGCATCTTGGTTTGGAGAGAGGATCCCTGGGAGGGAAGGGCGGTTGGTTGGGGGGGAGGGGGAGACCTCTCAATGAGAACACCCACTGCAGTGGTTATTCTCATTACCCTGTTCATGGCTGTGTATCTGCGTCGTCTGCGTGTCGTTGAAGTGGGAAGTGTTTTCTTGTGACGTTCCTTCACTTGGAGCAACAGAGCAAGGAGACATTGGCAGAGTAAAGCCTCGTGAAGCCTCTGCGGCCGCGACCGTGCGCACTCGTGTTCCTGCTGGTTGCCCGCCTCGCAGCACGCAACCTGAAGCACGGATCACCCGTCCTCTGCGTGGCAGTCACGAGGAATGGGCAATCCCTAAGTCACAAGCAGCAGCAGTAGCAGCAGCAGAAGAAGGAGAAGAACAACAAGAACACAGACAAGAAGAAGAAGAAGAAGAAGAAGAAGAAGAAGAAGAAGAAGAAGAAGAAGAAGGAGGACGAGGAGGACGAGGAGAGCAAGAAGAAGAAGAAGACGAAGAAGAAGAGGACAACGGTGCACCGCCAGCAAACATAGCGGCAGCAACAGCATCAGCACAACAAGCGACTGCCATCACTGGTGCAACTGGTGAGGCTGCAGCAGCAACAGAAGCTGGTGCGTGCAACAGCAGCCAACCACCCAAGCTACCCTTACCTGTCCGCCACCTGCAGCTTGTCGTGTCAAGCAGGCGCATTTCCCCATTCCCCTGCCCCGCGGCACCACACCTACCGCCACAGCCCACGCTGCAGCGGTGGCTTGCGCTCTCCTGCATGGCTGCCCTCCTCTTCGGACCCCACAACTGCCTCTCTCGCGCAGCTGCGGAAGCCTTTGCCCTGGCGTGCCGATGCCGCCACCAATGTCGGCATCATTGCCACGACCCCCACGTCTCTCAGAGGCTGACAGGTCGGTTGGGGCCGCGGTTGAGGGAGGAATGGGCTAAAATGCCCTGGATGAGAGAGAGTGGTTGTGGGTGCGGCGGTGGCTGTGCGGCAGCGAAGTGTTGCGAAGCAGCAGTGCTCATGGCATTCTCTGGTTTGGGTGAGCCTGCGCTGCCCATGTGGCGGCCGATGCAGCAGGCTGGGTGGCAGGAGGTGGACCCTGAGTGTCTGATGTGGAACCTGTGAAAAGGGGGAGAGGGGTGTGTTTGGAGGGTGTGGTAAATTTGAGGATTTGAATTGTTGTGTCAACTAATCATTGATGCATACGTTTTCCACTTTTTAGAAAGCATTTTGCTGAGGTTTCCTTTTTCCTTTTCGTGGTTGCTCTCATTGCATAAGACTAGACGTTTTCTTCGCATGTGCATGGCTCGCATGGCTCAATCTGCTCAGCTCTGGACCTCAAAGCTGCACCTATTCCTCCCCTCCAAAGTACCTTCTGACTTTCATGAAAAGATAGTCGACACCAGACNTCCTGCTGGTTGCCCGCCTCGCAGCACGCAACCTGAAGCACGGATCACCCGTCCTCTGCGTGGCAGTCACGAGGAATGGGCAATCCCTAAGTCACAAGCAGCAGCAGTAGCAGCAGCAGAAGAAGGAGAAGAACAACAAGAACACAGACAAGAAGAAGAAGAAGAAGAAGAAGAAGAAGAAGGAGGACGAGGAGGACGAGGAGAGCAAGAAGAAGAAGAAGACGAAGAAGAAGAAGAGGACAACGTTGCACCGCCAGCAAACATAGCGGCAGCAACAGCAGCAGCACAACAAGCGACTGCCATCACTGGTGCAACTGGTGAGGCTGCAGCAGCAACAGAAGCTGGTGCGTGCAACAGCAGCCAACCAGCCAAGCTACCCTTACCTGTCCGCCACCTGCAGCTTGTCGTGTCAAGCAGGCGCATTTCCCCATTCCCCTGCCCCGCGGCACCACACCTACCGCCACAGCCCACGCTGCAGCGGTGGCTTGCGCTCTCCTGCATGGCTGCCCTCCTCTTTGGACCCCACAACCGCCTCTCTCGCGCAGCTGCGGAAGCCTTTGCCCTGGCGTGCCGATGCCGCCACCAATGTCGGCATCATTGCCACGACCCCCACGTCTCTCAGAGGCTGACAGGTCGGTTGGGGCCGCGGTTGAGGGAGGAAGGGGCTAAAATGCCCTGGATGAGAGAGAGTGGTTGTGGGTGCGGCGGTGGCTGTGCGGCAGCGAAGTGTTGCGAAGCAGCAGTGCTCATGGCATTCTCTGGTTTGGGTGAGCCTGCGCTGCCCATGTGGCGGCCGATGCAGCAGGCTGGGTGGCAGGAGGTGGACCCTGAGTGTCTGATGTGGAACCTGTGAAAAGGGGGAGAGGGGTGTGTTTGGAGGGTGTGGTAAATTTGAGGATTTGAATTGTTGTGTCAACTAATCATTGATGCATACGTTTTCCACTTTTTAGAAAGCATTTTGCTGAGGTTTCCTTTTTCCTTTTCGTGGTTGCTCTCATTGCATAAGACTAGACGTTTTCTTCGCATGTGCATGGCTCGCATGGCTCAATCTGCTCAGCTCTGGACCTCAAAGCTGCACCTATTCCTCCCCTCCAAAGTACCTTCTGACTTTCATGAAAAGATAGTCGACACCAGACCACGTGGCGATGAAAGCAAACAAGTAGTATTGTGAAAGTGCCACATGATCAGTCCTCAATTCCACAGGATAGATGGGGCACAATGATGAACTTATGGTTAGCACATGTATAAGAAGCATGCGATGGTCAACAAGTTATGTTTCCTCGGAATTGCCCCCAGGCCTCTTGTACACAAAGGGTTCAATGTGTAGAGATTGGAGTCCCGTGTGGATCAGGATGCCCCATACGGATTTTCGAGGGCGTTGCTGCACGCGACTCACTCCAGCCCGAAAGCGGTCACAGTGCATGAGCAGAGTCGGCATGCCGGTCTTTTAGAGGTTGAGGCATTCTTGAGAGCAGCAGTTGGGACATGTGCTGGAGCAGACTAAGCAGGCTTCACCGTGTCATCCACGATACCTGAGGAACAGCTTCAGCGTGAGGAGTCGCTTATGTTCCCAGAGTCTATGTCACGTGCACAGGACGGAGCAGCGACACACATGACAGAGTCAGATGGTGGTCTTCACTCCATTATCGAGCAGGTGGTGTAGGCTACTGCGCTAGACAAGTAAGCAGCAGCTTGGGTGAGGCTTGGAAGACACCAAGCGAGCAATGGTGTTAACGTGGAAGTTTTGACGCGTGTTAGTGAGAAAACGACGGGTAACAGGCAATGAGGTGGTAGTCGTCGGTTGGGGGAGAGCGAGCGAGCGAGCAGCGAGCTCGATCTTGCACGCTCTCTCCCAAGTTCACTAAACTGAACTAAACTACCCACTAAAAGTTGCAACCTGGCAACTAGGTCACTGGAGGGAAGACAGGCCAAAGAATAGGCCAGAGTATGAACCCGACGCAAATGTGTGTGCACAAATGCACACCATCCAGAGACACGTGAGATTTGATGCCTGGTTGATGCCCGGCTGTGAGACTCGCTGTGAATTCATGCCACCATGGCGTAGCAGCCAGCAGGGGTTGCCTCTCTCCAGTTAGTCACCTGCGTCAGTGAGGTGAGTGTGCAACGAGGCCAGAGGTCACCGTGTGGTACTGACACAAACCCAACACTCCCCCATGACCCACGGCCGACTTGCACAATGGCACAACAGGCACTACACCGACGTCATGAGAAGTGACACGACACAAGACTGTACACAGGCACTGGCACAACAAATCAACCAGGAGGATCACGAGGACACAACAGACCAACATCGTGAATTGCTGCCTTGAAGACATTGCTGCTAAGTGCCTTTGTGAGGAAGTCTGCACGTTGCTGTCGGGTGTCGACCCACACAATCTGAACATCGCCTGCAGCCACACGCTCACGCACAAAATGGTGTTCCACATTGATATGCTTTGTGCGAGTGTGATGCATGCCATCATGCTCAGCAATAGCCTTTGTGCTTTGGTTGTCGCAACGCAAGGTGATGCAGCGAATGGGAACACGCAATTGCTGCAACAAACGACACAACCAGACACTTTCACAGGTTCCAGCACCAAGGGCAACATACTCTGCCTCACTGGAGCTGCGTGCAACACAACCTTGCTTGCCACTTTTCCAGGAGATCGCAGTCCCACCAACAAGGAAGACATAGCCAGTGCGACTGCGTGCATCCGTGTCATGNGGGTGTCGACCCACACAATCTGAACATCGCCTGCAGCCACACGCTCACGCACAAAATGATGTTCCACATTGATATGCTTTGTGCGAGTGTGATGCATGCCATCATGCTCAGCAATAGCCTTTGTGCTTTGGTTGTCGCAACGCAAGGTGATGCAGCGAATGGGAACACGCAATTGCTGCAACAAACGACACAACCAGACACTTTCACAGGTTCCAGCACCAAGGGCAACATACTCTGCCTCACTGGAGCTGCGTGCGACACAACCTTGCTTGCCACTTTTCCAGGAGATCGCAGTCCCACCAACAAGGAAGACATAGCCAGTGCGACTGCGTGCATCCGTGTCATGCGCCCAATCACTGTCAGTGTACCCATCAACGACCACTGACGGTTGCGCCCGGTAACACAGACCAACTCGGGCAGTGGAGAGCGCATACCGCACAACACGTAGTGCGGCTTCCATGTGCCGTGCACGTGGCGACTATGAGAACTGGGCAAGGAAGTTGACAGCAAAGGCTACGTCTGCTCTGGTGGTGGTGGCAAGGTACATGAGAGACCCTATGACTCGCAGGTAGTCGGTCACGTCCACCGTCTCCCCCAGTTTCAACACGTCCAGAGTTTTCAACAACCTCTGCCCGGCGGGCGTCATCGATGTTGAGGCAGTGGGTACAGAATCAAGCAGGGAGGCAAAGCGCTCCCCTAGGCTCCTGGCGTACGCGGCCTGGTGGATGTACAGAACGCGACGAGCACGGTCACGCTCAAGCTCCATACCAAGAAACACGCGAGCTGGACCCAAGTCCTTCATCTTGTACGTGGACTACAGTAGGGACTTCACAGTTGACACAGCTTCGCGACTCGGGGACGCAATAAGCAGGTCATCGACGTACACGAGGATGGCAGCAAAGGGCGCCGACCGTGGAGTAACAAAGAGGGCGGGATCCACCGTGCTCCGGCGATATCCTCCCTTCTCCAGGGTGGAGGTGACCTCCTGGTTCCAGCACCGTGGTGACTGCTTGAGGCCATAGAGGGCCTTTCGCAGTCTCCAAACTCGATTGGTGCCGTCAGAGATCCCTGGAGGCTGCACCATGTAAATCTCCTCATCCAGCCGACCGTGCAAAAAGGCATTGTTTACATCCATCTGCTCGAGCTCCCAGTCGTGGTGTGCGACAAGGCTCAGGAGGGCTCGAGCTGTGGTGTAGCGTCCGACGGGAGCAAAAGTCTCGTCAAAGTCAACGCCGGGGACTTGGGAAAACCCCTTTGCCGTAAGTCGAGCCTTGTACTTGTCAAGCTCGCCATTAGGCTTGTACTTACGACGGAATACCCAGCGGGCATCGATCGCCTTGAGGTCTGGTGGGAGATCGACCAGCTCGTATACGACGTGGTCATCCAGGGCTCTCAGCTCGTCCCGCATGGCAGCCTCCCACTGTTGGGAGTCGGGTGCTACCCGTGCCTGGCGAACAGTGGTCGAGTCAGGCGATGGTGGTGGGGCGACGACCGTTGCATTGCACTCGGCAATGCACCCAAGGATGGCGGTCTTGAGCGCACGCTCGTGCTCGGATGTGAGCACCCAAGGACAGAGTTGGGATGCACAACTCCTGTGGCTAGGCCCAGGGCGTCCATACCAGTAAGCATCGCTGGGAGCTGTCCAGACGCGGTCTGCGAAGGTTGAACAGAGGACGCTGCAGAACCAGAGGAGCGAGAGGGAAGCGCACGCAGGCGGCCGCCACGAACAAAAGGTTCGATGAGGACAGGGCGTGGAGGAGCACCGAGTGGACTGGGTACGACTGGAGTGAGTGGACTGGATGGGGACGCAGCGGAATGTGCGGGAGAGATGGACTCAGCAGATGGGGACTCAGGTGAGGACACCACAGGTGATGACGGAGCTCCAAGCGAGCTAGATGACACCGACGGGGGGACGTCAGAGGATGGTGGAGTCACAGTACCGGCCGTTGGAGAACGCTCCAAGGGTGAAGGCTGCTGAGACGGGACAGCAGCAGAGACGGCGGGGGCAGAAGGGACTGCCGGGCCGACCTCCTCCCGCAACCGAGAGAGCGGAAGCAGGGAGGCAGCGGACGAGTGACGATCGAGGTCACCAAGAAACACGGACTCGAAGAACAAGGCATCGCGGGACTCAACGACGCGCTGGCGTTCTGAGTCCCAGAAGCGCCAGGCTTTCGACAGGGAGGAAACGCCCAAGAATGGGCAGAGACGTCCACGCGGGGAGAGTTTCCCGTCGCGGAGATCTTCGGGGAGCCAGACAGACGCAATGCTACCCCAGACGCGAGCCAGGCGGAGGTCGGCACGAGAGCCGTACCAGCACTCAAAGGGCATAACGGTGCGGGGAAGAGGACCGTGAGGGACACGATTCCACACCCAGGTCATATAGCTCATGGCCTCAAAGGCAAAGAGAGGGGAGAGCCCAGACTCAGATAGAAGCGTGCGGACGCCATCGGCAAGGGTCCATTCCCAACGCTCAGAAACTCCGTTTTGCTGAGGTGTGTAAGGAGCTGAAGTCTCCAGACACACCCCTTGGGACTCAAGAAATCGAGCGGTGGGCCCAAGGAACTCACCACCACGATCACTGTGAAAGATGCGCAGTGAACGCTGACACGCACGTTCAGCTTGAACGAGCCACGACGCGAGGACAGAAGCAGCATCACTCTTCTGACGAAGAGCGAAGATCCAACGAAAACCGGAAAAATTGTCAGTAAGGCACAGGACGTAACGCCCGACCCCCCCAAGAAAGTCATGGGGAAGAGGTCCCATGACGTCGGCATGAACAAGATCGAGAGGGTGAGCGGATTGGGAGTCCGAAGAGGCAAAGGGTGAACGATGCATCTTGCCTTGGGCACAGTCCAGGCAGTCAGAAGGGCATGGCACGGGGAAGGTGGAAAGGGACAAGCCAACAGCGGGTTGAAGGCGAAGCATGCTATTGATAGCATCAGTGTGCACATGGCCAAGACGGTGATGCAAGAGCTGGATCTCAGCTGGAGAAAGGGAAGGCGCGACGTGAGCAAGGGACAAGCCAACAGCGGGTACAGAGGGGGCATGAAGGGGAACACGATACAGCTTGGCACACTTAACCCCCCGCAAGACGACGCGACCAGAAGAGCGAAGACGGACAGTGCCCACGCCCCGACTAGCGGAAAAATCCATGCCTTGATCGTCGAGGGACGTCACTGACAGTAGGCTGAGTTTCAACGAAGGCACCAACAGAACGTCAGGCAGAAACAGCACGCCACCGGGGCCGACAAAACGGACAACACCAACGCCTTGGACGGGAAGGAGCTGGCCGGAACCAGTGCGCACAAAGCGAACAGAGCCGACAGGACCCAAGGAGATAAAAGCGGACCGAACAGAGGTCATGTGATGGGTGGCTTCGGAGTCGAGGACCCAGAAGGCACCAGAGACACGGACATTGGGAAGGACGCCACAGGTGGCAACAATGCCGACGGAGGGCGGGGATGAGTCACAGGCAGCAAGACAACAAGGGAGAACGACAGACTGCCAGTGCTCGACCCAAGGAACGGACGAGGACGGCAACCCAAGAACGTAGTGGGGGGGGTCCCCACAAAGGACGGTGTCAGTCTGACAGGCAAGACCTCTGGCCAATGAAGCCACACTCTCACCTCCCTGATCATGAAGGTGAAGACGCTGGAGGAGAGACTGCTCCAGTTGCCGCTCGCTGTCGATGGAGGCTGCAGACGATGGAGCAGGCACGCTCGAGGAAGAGGCGAACCACGAAGGAGGGACGTAGGCCGAGGAAGGTGGGCCCGCAAAAGCGGGCGCTCCATAGGGCGGCTGCCAGCCCCAAGGGTAGAGGACAGGCGGATGGACGCCGGCGACACCGGTGGTGGAGTAGGCCTGAGCTGGGGAGGGACTAGCAGACAAAGTAGAGCTGGAGCTGGAGCTAGAGGTGACGCCGGGAGAAGAAGAGGAGGGCCCGCTGGTGCGCGCCCAATGAGCACGCATGGCGCGTGCGAGGCGGACGTCGTCAGGGGGTGCAGGGCACTTGCGAGCGGAGTGATCAGAGGAGCCACAGTTCCAGCACACCACCTCACCAGGAACACGAGACGGCGCAGCAGATTTGATCTTCCCTTTGCCTTGCCCACGACCGCGTCCACATCCACGACCCTGGGAGGCAAGGGCCGTGGCCGTAGAGGTAGAGGAGGAAGAAGAAGGCGATGGAGACGAGGCCAATGGAGCAGCGGAGGAAGAAGTGGAGATGGCGATGGAGACGGCGGCCACTCCTGCGACTGCAGTGCGATGAAGGCGCTTGTTTTGGAGGCTCGTTCACCACGCTGCAAGCCTATCAGCGAAAAAGTCCCAGAGGGTACCAACGCCTGGAGGGGAATCCGGTGGAACAGGCTGGGAGGCAAGACGCTACAGCTCGTCTGCTTTGACATCACGGAGAAGGTCGGACAGCTCGGGGATTAACCCGTTGACCATGGTGTGCACAGCTGACAGCTGACCTGGTGCACCCTTATCAAGTTCGCGAAGCAGCTTGAGCCCGCGTGCCCAATAGGCGTCGGCCGACTCGTCCGCTCGCATTAAGAGCGTGTTGAACTGAACGGTGAGAGCACTTTGTGCCGCCTGACCTGTGACTGCCGTGCGCCGACGAAGCATGGTGTACGCACCGACTGGGTCAGCCAGACGCTGAACAGCGGGGTTAGCATTGTAGGTGCCAACCTCGTCGACAAGTGTCTCAGGGGCAGCAGCAATGAGGGCGCGGACAGCGCGAGCAGACTCGTCAGCGACAGGGGTGAAGGAAGGTGTGGCAGGGAAGTAGTATTCCCAAAGACGTTCTCCCTGGGCCCATGCACTAAACCGGGTCTCCCAGGAAGAGAAAGCAAGTCCAGTAGAAAAGACAGGAGGCTGGGAGAAGAAGTCATGCTGGCGGGAGACTGTGGCAGGAGAGACAGCAGATGGGGTGACAGCAGGGTTAGAGGCAGCAGAGTTAGCACCAGGTGGGGTGGAAGAGACATCGGCACCGGCGCCAGCAAAGGAGCCAGCGGGCAGGACAGAGGCAGCAGGCAGCCGCTTGAGCACAAGCGCAGCCACCTCATCTGCAAAGGCGGCGCGGTTGTCATTCGCGACTTTGAGACGCTCTTCAGCATCACGCTGAGCGTCGCGAGCGAGGGCCAGCTGGCGCTAAAGGTCTGCTATGACCGACTCGTCGTCACCAGGCATGGTGACGACTAATGGGCCCTGCCGAGAAAATTTCGGCACAGTTTCCCCCGCCCCAGTGGGCGTGGGAAAACTGGGAATGCCTTAGGCACGATGAATATGTGCTGCAAGACAGCCCGACCCAAATCACACAGACAAGCCACCGCAGAGAAAAGAGACAGAGGACGGGAGAAGGGAGATGCAGACAAGGAGACCTCACGAGGCATGTGAGGGGCTGCCCAAAAGAGCAAGAACAGGCAGGACAATAGCAGCAGCTGCAGCGGAGAGCACACAGACGCAAGAGGCAACCGGCACAATCAGTGCCAGGCAGCCTGTGGTGAAGGCGGCGCCAACGGTAGGAAGGATCGCCGCTGCAACGACGGCCGCCTTGACGAGTGTGGTGATGTCAGAGGGTGCAGATGCGGATGTTGCAACAGCGACGGCTGTGGAGGTGCAAATGGCCGTAGCTGCAGCGGATACGGCAGAAGCTGCAGAAGCTGTTGCAGAGGCCACAGATGATGCAGCTGCCGCTAGCTGTGTCCCAATGTCATCCGCTGCCGCAGCCAACGGTCCAGCTACAACGGCCACCTCAGTGTAGGATTCAGCGGCGCGGCCAGCTGACGTTGATGCAGGGGCACGTGGTGCTCTAGCTTCGGCGGAAAAGGTGGCAGCAGCTGCAGCTGCCGCGTTTATCACGGCGGACGCGGTATGTGTGAAGGTGCGAGCGAGCTCTAGCGCATCCTGACACCAAGTTGAGTGCGGCAACGCAGCAGCGGTGTCGTGCGGCTGTTGAATCCCCCCAAAGCACCAGGGGAGGGAGGGCTTACCGAGCGTTGTAGTGCCGAGCTCTCCCCTGAGTCGCCACCGAGATCCTCCCAGTGCCCCAGCCTGACGGCGACCACCACCAGACGGTGGTGCGCAGACTGCTACAAGGTTGCAGTGCCGATTCTCCACAATGCCGCTTGCTGCTCCTGTCACGTTGGTTATGCGGCCGCTGTGGTGCAGGTATTTGCTGCAGATGCTGCTGCTGTTGCCGTGTTGCTGCTAAGCTGCTGCTGAGCTGTTGCTAAGCTGTTTGCTGAGCAGCTGCTGATCTGTTGCTGAGCTACTGCTGAGCTGTTTGCGAGCAGCTGCTGAGCTGCTGATGAGGTGATGCTACGCTGCTGCTAAGATGCTGCTGCGAAGCTGCTGAGTTGATGCTGAGCTGCTGCTGAGCAGTTTCCTCAGCAGCTGCTAATCTGCTGCTGAGCTGCTGCTGATCCACTACTGAGCTGTTTGCTGAGCTGCTGCTTAGTTGCTATTGAGGTGATGTTGCACTGCTGCTAAAATGCTGATGCGAAGCTGCTGAGGCGCTGCTCAGTTGTTGCTGAGTAGTTTGCTGCTAAGATGCTGCTGCGAAGCTGCTAAGGTGCTGCTCAGCTGCTGCTGATATGCTGCCAAGATGCTACTGCTAAGCTGCCACTGAGCTGTTTGCTGAGCTGCTGCTGAGTTGTTGCTGAGCTAATGCTGCGCTGCTGCTAAAATGCTGTTGCGAAGCTGCTGTTGAGCTGTTGATGAGGTGCTGCTGCTGGGCTGTTGCTGCGGAGCTGAGGAGCTAGATCCACTACTGCTGGGATGCTGCGAGGCTGCTGCTACTAAGTTGCAGAAGCTGAGCCGTTGTTCACGTTGCAGCTGCTGCAAATACTGCTAGGAGACGGCAACGGACCCCCCCACGCTACCAAAAGAATTTCGGCAACATTTCCCCTGCCCCAGTGGGCGTGGGAAATATGGGAAGGCCGTGGAAACACTTGTAGGAACCTGTTCCAACCCCACCCAACCCAGGAATAGAGGGGAGCCCAACCAGCAGGAGGAGGGGAAGACCAAAGAGCCCCGACGGCAGAATGATGTCACTCTCTGCTGCTGAGGCTACAGCAGTCAGCTGCTATTGTGCTGGTAGATTGTGATGGCGGGGTGGATGCGCGACGCCAAGAGTGGCCGTCGCGGGTTTGGCCCAGGATACGTGGGCAGCAGATCGATCCGCTGCCCGTCTTCCACGTAACCTGGCTCTGATACCAGTAGGCTGTTGCGCTAGACAAGTAAGCAGCAGCTGGGGTGAGGCTTGGAAGACACCAAGCAAGCAATGGTGTTAACGTGGAAGTTTTGATGCGTGTTAGTGAGAAAACGATGGGTAACAGGCAATGAGGTGGTAGCCGTCGGTTGGGGGAGAGCGAGCGAGCGAGCAGCGAGCTCGATCTCGCACGCTCTCTCCCAAGTTCACTAAACTGAACTAAACTACCCACTAAAAGTTGCAACCTGGCAACTAGGTCACTGGAGGGAAGACAGGCCAAAGAATAGGCCAGAATATGAACCCAATGCAAATGTGTGTGCACAAATGCACACCAGCCAGAGACACGTGAGATTTGATGCCTGGTTGATGCCCGGCTGTGAGACTCGTTCTGAAGTCATGCCACCATGGCGTAGCAGACAGCAGGGGTTGCCTCTCTCCATTTAGTCACCTGCGTCAATGAGGTGAGTGTGCAACGAGGCCAGAGGTCACCGTGTGGTACTGACACAAACCCAACAGGTGGCAGCGACCAGCCTTCCCGGGGAGACAGTGCGTGAGCGCCAGTCGCGCTTGTTGGTCGCCTTGACGGGCATTGTCGAGCCGGAGACCTGCACACCTGTGTCCACTATGGCGGCAGTCGAGGATACTAGAGCAGATCCGTACACGCGGATGGAGTCACCTTATCAGCAGGAGCTGAGTTCTGCCCCCTCGTTTTCACCTGTTGGTGACCATGCTGATCACATCGATGCTGAGAGTGGCAGTACCAACACGAACAACATTTCCACATGCTCCACGGACTCTGACGACTCCTCCTTCTCTCTTGGCATGCGACTGCTCACTCCTCGCATGACAAACACGAGCTGTGATGTGGATGGGACACCTGCAGCTGAATCCGATGTTCCAGCATCTCAGCACATTTCGAGCTTGGTTGACCCCCAGGAGGATGCAGCAGCACCAGTTCCATCGTCTTCAGCAGCAGAGATGCAGATGGCGCTGTACTCACGAGTTGTGCAGTCTGCATGTGCAGCATCCAGTGAGGCAGAGTTTATCCTACACCAGGTCGACATGGGCCACCTCGACATGTC
>SZWC01002151.1:208139-225231 GCA_023375785.1 Penium margaritaceum | reverse complement strand
GTC
This sequence comes from Penium margaritaceum, assembly GCA_023375785.1. NCBI lineage: Eukaryota > Viridiplantae > Streptophyta > Zygnematophyceae > Desmidiales > Peniaceae > Penium > Penium margaritaceum. Next base: position 225,228 of record SZWC01002151.1, on the reverse strand, counting down.
CGTCGGTATGATGCCGACAGCCTCCAAGACGGAGCGGAGGGCGACGGATGTAGACGAGAGATCCGGTATGCTAGCATCGTCGGAGGAAGGGATGCAGGATCGGGAGGAAGATGAGGATGAAGTGGGAGGCAACACCTGCGACGGAGTGGCAGCTCGCTCGGAAGTCATGTGGTCAAGGAGCTGCTGGACCGTGCGCTTGAGGTGCTGGACCTCCATGTGTAGGGAGGCCATATCACCACGCAGAAGCGCTGTGGCATCACTCGGTGACGTATCCACTGAAGGAGGTGGAGAGAATCGTACCCAAGGGGGATGCCACCCAGGATGGCGCTGTCGACACTGGCGCCAGCCATGCTGCCTATCTCGACAGTAATAGCACCAAAATCCTGAGGACAAGTGGGACTCGTGCCACGGCTGCATGGACCACTGTACCTGTGGCGGCTGCCACGGATGAGGCTAAGGCGCAGACCACGGTGATGGCAACGCCCACGGCCACGCTACGCAGCTCATGTTGAGAGCTGAGCGTAGGTAATCTCACACACTCAACCTCGGTGGTGCAAAACGCCACGTAGAGGGATACGAGTGCAGCAACGTCTCTCAGACGCGCTGCGATGTCGTCAGTCAAGGTGACAACCTCAGCCATAGTGTGTTGCTACAATGTTGCACCCGTCGACGATGGCGCAGCTATCGCAACGTGCGACCTCAAGTCACCTTCGGTGCCGCTAATGTTGCACCGGTTGCCGTCGACAACAGACGGCTGTGGCCTCAAGGCACCTTCGCTGTTGCTACTGCTGCTACGACTCTCGCGGTTACTGCTGCTACAGCGGTTTCCATCGTCAGCCGACAGTAATGGCCTCAAGCCACACCAAAAAGTAAAATAATTTTAAAAAGCAAAAACAAGACTCACCCCCTAGTTTTTTTTTATGGTGCCACCTCCTCGGGTGCCCCCTTTGGGGTTTTCTGGGGTGCCCCACTGGAGGCCCCCCCCTCTCTTCTCTTCTCTTTCATTTTTTCGGTCTGGCTCGACCCTTGCGGCGAGCACACTGGAGGGGGAGGCTTGCTCCCCCCCTCGCGTGCAGCCGGCCGGGGGCCGCCCGTCGACCTCCCCTGCCCCTCTCAGCCGGCGAGGGAGCGGCGTTTGGCCGGCACGCGCCGGCTCAAGCGCCGGCGCTTGGCCGGCGCTGTCGCGCCCTCCGGGGGCACGACGGGCCCGACCGACTGGACCCCCTCCCCTCTTGGGCGGGGTCCCTCACGTCGGGTCCCCCTCAGGCCCGACAGCAACAGCTGCTGTAGCAACTGATGCTGCGGTTGCTGTAGCAACTACTACTGCTGTTGCAACTGCTGCCTTTCGCTGCTGTTGTTGCGGCTACTGCTGGGGCTGTTGCTGCGGCTGCTGCCTGCTGCTGCTACTGCAAATGCTGCTACAGCAGCTACTGTAGCTGCTCGTCGCCGCCGCTGCTGCTATGGCTGCTGCCCGCCGTCGCTGCTGTTGCAGGTGCGTGCTGCCGCCGCCGCTGCTACAGCTATTGTCCGTCGGTGCTGCCGCTGTTGCTACTACTACCACTGCGCCTATTGCACGCCGCTACTGGTGCTGCAGCTGCTTGCCGCTGCTGCTGTTGCTGTTAGTCACTGCTCGCAGCCGCCGCTGCCGCAAGCTGCTGCTTCTCCTGCGAGCTGCTTCTCCTCCTCCCCTTTTCTGTGTGTACACACCGGTAGCCAGACACAGCTGCTGCTGCCACCCGGTGCTGGATGCTGCACGTAGCCGCTACCGCCGCAAGTGCTTCCCGCCGCTCATTGCTGCTACGGCCGCTGTTGCTTGCAACTGCCGCCGTTGTCTCTGCTACCTACACCGCTCCGCTGCAACGTAGTGGCGTTGGGTCCCTCCAGGATTTGCTGCTGCTGCTATGGGTGGCTGCCGCTACTGCCACTCACTACTGCTTCTGCTGCTGCATCTCTGATGCACAGCACAAAGAGCTGTGGCTCGTTTGCTCTGATACCATGAGAAGTTTCCTAGAACATTCCTAACCACTTGCCGCGACACTCGGCGTCAGCGCCAGGTCAACGTGTGACAACAGTCACCAGTTAGAGACAAAACTGCAAGGGTCTAGGTAGGGACACGAACAGAGTGTCAGGAAACTCAAACTGAATATGATTGCAGAGAGAGATAACAAATGACAAGTCCACAGCATAAATACCTGCCACGGCGCACGACGGGTGTCGCACGGGGCAGTGCAATGTTTGTCCTAAAACCGGCCCAAAACACTGTTTTGGCCATAACTCTGCGCAAACAAATCAGAACGCTACGCCGTCTGAACCTAGAGATGCAAAATCTCAAGCCAGACGCTACGACTGGTCACACGCATAAGTCCGGCACCGATCGGTGGACAGAAAATGCAAAACATGCAAATCGGGCTCAAGAGCCAGTCCACCGAGAAAACTTTAGTGTATGCAGAAGAACCGCAAAGCACCCCGGCAAGCACCCAGAGCGTCGTGGCAGCTCTCTCGCAGCTGCTGGTGGATGGAGCCACCATTTGTCGGTGCTCCGGTGCCAGCTGCATCTGCATCAAGGATAGGCTGCAAAAAACCTGCAAGAGGTCCGAGACAGCATCCACGACGCTGGCGCAGTCATCGATCAGCTCAGAGTGGGTGGTCCACCACCTGCCGACGCGTCGGTGTCTCCGGGGTCCGCATCCGGGACCATGTCGTCGCGCTCTCCTGTAGCGCTGCTCTCGTTGCCGTCGCTCGTGACAGGGGGAAGCCACACACACCAACACCTACCTCATCGTCGTCTTCATCCATGAGTGGTGATCTGGTTCGCCGGCGGTATACCCCTGTCCCTCAGGGTGCTCTATCCTGCCTCGGAGGCCAGCTCTGCCACTTCATCCACGCTTGCGTGCTGCTCGCCCAATCCCTTTCCTCCGTCGTACACAGATGCTTCGCGGTAGAGCAGAGAGAGGAGAGACTGTGAGTAGGGACCATTGGCTGTCACGTGAGGGCTGGCACACTCCATGTGATGGAGATTGACGTGAGCAGCCGTAGCCGGAGACACCACTTTGTCTTTAAGCATGGGAGTCGACTCGCACGTGACAGGGGGAGCTATCTCTGCATGATGGACACACCACATGACTCATCGCCCAGGATCTGTTGAGCTACGACATGAGCATCTCCATCGAGGAGATCGCTGCCATGTTCATCTGCCCAGGGGGAGTGTTGTGTGGACCTCGACCTAACGTGACGTCATGGGAGATGCATGGCGAGGTCCATGCTCTGTTATGAGCATCTACAGCATGCCGCATGTGGCTCATGCTACGTGCCTCCACAGTTGCATGTGGATGGTAGCACAATGTTGGTCGAGACCCGAACACTTGGTGCGTCATACCAGAGTCACGAGGAGACCATGAGATCGTGTGTCTTGGTGTGTGGCTATACTGCGTGTGGCATGTGCATGCGAGCTGGGTCGCTCTTAGTGGTCGAGACCCGGACACGTGGTGAGTTCCATTCGTGTTACGAGGAGATCCTCCCATGATCCTGTGTTTGGATGATGATGCTATTGTGTTGGATTGCTCGTAGCGGTCAAGACCCGGGCACTAGTACCGCCAGTGTCACAAGGAGACCATATTGTCGTCTCACATGTGTATGATGTGCATTACACTGGTTTGTGTGTGTGTGCATCACTCCTCTCATGGTCGAGACCCATACACTTGGTGGGATGTGCAAGTGTTTAGGGAGACCTCAGTTCGGTAGTAGATGAGTGTGGTTTACAGGTGTAGATTGTGGTTCGGCATACATCGTTGTTCCATGCCTTCGTTCATTTTCTCTCTCGTGGATGGCTATGTCAGCCATGGGGAGTGTTGGTTTGTGTGGCTTCCACCAGCCACGACCGACACCGTTAGTTCATCGATGTACCCACATTCGGGGTATATGGTAGAGGAGGGCGTGACGACACGACGGGCCTCCAGATGAAGTTGCTGGTAACCTTCCTAGGTCACACGTATTAGACCAACCATGGACACGCAAGAGACATGCCACGCCATGGATGCGGAAAGCTTGCTTCACTTTGTTCGGTACAACCAAGACAAGTGTAAGGGGGAGCGAGAGTAGCTAAGTCAACCGGTGAGCGTGCCTCGCTCCGGGCATCACGCCTGAGCGAGTACACACCGCCACCCGGGGGTCGAGCCCGACCGCTTGGGTATTAACCTCACGGCGGCTACTCACCAATGCACGGGAAAACCCGGCACAGTGGCCCCCTAAGGATCAGCACCCGGGAAATGCAGCTCCCCCAGAAACATTCAACGCAAGCAACATGATGCAGGGCACAGCAGTCAGAGTGTACGGGCCCTAGCATCTTCCACATCACAGAGTCATAAGAGACACAAGGAGTTAGACGATGGCAACAAGTGCCTCAGAGGAAGCCCATGGGTGAAGCTGCAGTGGTTGCCAGAAAGCATCAAAGACTTCTGCCAGAGCTGTCACGTTTGTCGCTTCCCCAGATTGAGCCATGTCATTCAATCTGTACAATGAGATGCATAGTGTGTGATGGGCAAGAGAGCACAGAGTTATGAGTGGCCAACGAACTTCAACACCGGACTGCACCAAGACTTTTCTAGAACCTACGACAATGCCGACGAAACACGGTTGATGTGTTCCGGTAGCCATGTGGGCTTGTCAGGAGGTAGGAGAGTTTTCTCGGTGGGTTGAGACCCGTGCACCTGGTGGATTGTACCAGTGCGACGAGGAGACCCGATGGCTGTTGTCGGGCTTCCGATGTTCGGAAAGCCGTCTGTGATGTTTAGACGTTGATTCCGAGATTTTTTTGCACTGCTCATTTTTTCTCCGTGGTCGAGACCCGGGCACTCGGACAGCTAATCCGGTGCCTCGAGGAGACCACTTTTGTTGCTGTGATGAGGTATGCAGTGTTTTCTCCTTCAGAAAATGCGTGGAAGCTTCCTAGCGATATTGTCGCTGACTAGGCGTCAGTGCCAAGTCAGACGGTGATGACAGTCACAAGTCGTGCACACAATGGCAAGGGTTTGGCTAGGGGACACAAGGCAAAGTGTCAGAATGCTTCAAATAGCATTTGCAGAGAGAGATGACAAATGACAGGTCCATGGCATAAGTACCTGCCGCGGCGCATGGCGGGTGTCGCACGCGGCAGTGCAAGGTCTGTCCTAAAACCGGCCCAAAACCACTGTTTTGGCTGTAACTCAGCATAGACAAGTCAGAATGCTACGTCGTCTGAACCTGCACGTGCAAAATCTCAAGCCGGACACTACGACTGGTCACAAACATGCATCCGGTAACAAGCGGTGGACACACAATGCAAAGACATGCAAATCGGGCCTACGGCCAGTCCACCGATAAAATCCTACAAGTTGTAGAAAAACTGCAGAAGGTCCCAGACAACATCCAGGACTCTGGGGCGACCGTCCATCAGCTCCGAGTAGGTGGTCCACCACCAGACGACGCCCCGGTGCCGCCTGGGTCTGCATCAGGGATCTACACAAGCATGGACACGGTCGAGTGGTCACAGTAAACTGTATAGGTCGACAGGAACGTCAAAAATCACAACACTCCCCCATGACCCCATGGTACGCATGTCCATACATGTGCAGCACTGAAACGAGTGCAAGAATGAGTACAAAAACAATCGTGACACAGACACAGCCACACCCCGTACTCAACCACTCTCAGGCAAAGGGCGAAGCCCAACAGAACGATGGCCACCAGAATCTTCCCGCGCGCCAGTGCCTTCGTCAAGAAGTTAGCACGCTGCATGTCAGTGCCGGCCCATATGACGGAGATCACGTGTCGCTCCACCAGATCACGCATGAAGTGATGCTCAACCACAATGTGCTTTGTGCGAGCATGAAAGACACCAGAGTTCTTTGCATTGGCAAGAGCACTCTAGTTGTCACAACGAAGCACAATGGCGGGCACCGACTGACCCAGCTCACGGAACAGGCGCTGCAGCCACACTGCCTCAGCAACCCCTGCACCCAGAGCCACATACTCTACCTCCGATGACCTACGTGCAATGCAGCCCTGCTCCCCACTGCGCCAGGACACAACGGTACCACCGAGAACGAACACGTAACCGGTGCGACTGCGTCCATCTAGGCTCAAGGCCGAGTCGCTGTCGGTGTAGCCGTCAAAAACCACCGAACACTACCGGCGAAAGCACAGTCTGAGGTACGGCGTGGAAACCACGTACCGCACCACTCGCACAGCCGCCTGGAGGGCTCTAGCACGTGGAGCCAATGAAAATTTTGCAAGGAGGTTGACAGCAAAAGCGATGTCGGAGCGTGTGGTAGTGGCCAGGTACATCAGAGATCCGATGAGGCGGAGGTACAAGGTCACATCCACTGTCTACCCCAGCTGTGTGGGATCGTCCACCTTGAGGGCGTTCTGCCCGTCAGGTGTGAGAGGTGTGGAGGTCGTTGCCACTGCGCCAAGGAGGTCACTAAAGCGCTCCCCCACAACCCGTGCATCTCGGGCCTGATGCATCAGAAACGTCCAGTGCCTGCGGTCTCGTACAATCTCCATGCCAAGAAACACCGCTACAGGACCAAGGTCCTTCATCCTATAGGTAGTCTGGAGGACCGCCTTGGCCATGGCCTCCTTCACGTCCTCCATGGAGGGAGACGCGATCAGGAGGTCGTCCACATAGACCAGGATGGCAGTGAACCGCTGAGGCGCCTGTCGGATGAAAAGAGAGGGATCTGCCTCGCTCTGTACATATCCCGCACGAGTCAGAGTGCCTCTGATCTGCCTATTCGAGCACCGAGGAGATTTTTTGAGTCTGTACAAGGACTTGCGCAAGACCTTGTCACCGTCCTCAAAGCCTGGTGGCTGGGCCACGTAAATCTCCTCATCCAGAGAGCCATGGAGGAACGCATTGTTCACATCCATCTGGTGCCGTTCTCAATCATGCTGAGCCACCACACCAAACAGAGCGCGAGTTGAGGTCATGCGGCCGACAGGGGCAAAGGTGTCAGTGTAATCAACGTCCTTGATCTGAGAGTACCCCTTGACGACCAAGGGAGCCTTGTGGCGATCCAGTGAGCCATCCGGCTTCACCTTCTTGCAAAAGACCCACTTGACCTGAATCGCCTTCCTCTCAGGTGGAAGGTCGACTAGCTCGTAAACTCCGTGCTCTAGGATGGCACAAACCTCATCCTCGCATGCGGCATGCCAGGCATCGGCATCCTCTGATGAGAGGGCGTCCCTCAGTGTGCCCGGATCAGGCACCAACGAGGGAGAGCTCTGAGTGGCGAGTGCACACGCCTCAGGACTGGGCCTGACGACCACAAGGTCAGCTGCTGCATCACAAGCGTTACAAAACTCACGAGTGACGAGATCGAGCCCTACAGGACACGTTGGATATACCTCTGTGTGATCTGTGCGGACACTCAGGCCGAGGGCCTTTGTGCCGGGATCGCCACTCGCAACCCTGCGAGTGGAGCGCCTGGGTGCGGGACCTAATACTCGCGGGGCTCCGGAGCCCAGCGGTCGGAGATGACCACCGGGCTCACGTGAGTAGCCCAGGCTTGAAGGGCTGACCGCAAGCTCAGAGACAGGCACGATGACATCCGATGAGAACTATGGCACAGGGGTAGGTGATGCAGTGGGAAGAGAGGCTGGTGAACGAATGGGAGACGCAGGACTAGGAGTGGCAGCAGGACCGCCCAAAGAGACAGGAGTACCGGTGGACAGAGGGACAGCATCATGGATGTCTGTGGGGCACGAGGGTGTAGGAGAGGAGACGGACTAGATGGGAAGGGTCTTTGGGCCGACAGCGATGATCACCAAGTCATCAAGAGCCGGACAACGAGAAGTGGAGGGGGCTCAAACGGAAACATCAGCCGGACGAGAGGTGCTCGTAGGCTCAGAATCTCCCATCCGTCGAGAAACCTCACACGTAGGAACGTGTGTGACAGACATCGACACAATTGACGTTAGATCGTGGTAGGTGAGAGACTGAAAGAAGAGAGCGTCACGCAACTCAACAATGCGATGACCGGCGGGATCCCAAAAACGCCATGCCTTCGACCGCGGGGAGATACCAACGAAGGTACACAAGCGACCCCGCGGAGAGATCTTGGACCCCTGCTGATCCTCCGTGTACCACACAGAAGCCGCTGAGCCCCAGATACGAGCAAGACGCAGATCGGCACGGTGACCAAACCAGAGCTCATCCGGTGTAACGTGGTCCGGAAGAGGACCGTGCGGGAGGCGGTTCTAGACCCACGTCATGTAGGCGAATCCTTCGAAGGCGAAGGACTCCGGGAGACCGCACTCAGACTACATAGCACGAACCGCATCCTCCATGGTGCGGTTCCAGCGCTCACAGACACCGTTTTGCTGAGGAGTGACAGGAGCACAGACCTGGTGAAAAATCCAGCACTCGGCAAAGAAATTGTCCATGTTGCCAAGAAACTCGCCGCCACGACCTGAGTGGAAGGTATGCAGCGAGTGGCGAGACTGACGCTCAGCCGTCACTAGCCAGAGACAAACCGCGAGAGCAGCATCACTCTTCTGGCGCAGGCTGTAGACCCACCGCATCCGGGTGAAGTCATCGGTCAGGGTCAGGACATATCGGCCCCGATCGGATAAGGACTCGACACGGAGAGGACCGAGAAGGTCCGAATGGACCAGCTCGAGGGGACGAAGGGCTCGAGAACGGGTGTCAGGATCAGTGCAGTGATGCATTTTACCCTGAGCGCAGAACAGACAATCGGTCTTGGGCGACTTCTCGAAAGAGGCCGCGTCAAGACCGAGGGCGGGCTGTGTCCTAATGAGCTTTGACACAGTCTCGGAGCCCACATGACACAGACGTCGATGCAGCAGATGCTAATGCTCAGCACACAAGACACCAATGAGAAACACACAAGCAGGAGGGGAAGGGGAGCAAGGAGAAGAAGAGATCCGAGGAACACGATACAGATCATCCACAACAAAGGCACGCAGAACAATAGTACGAGTATCAAGAGCAGTCACTGTCGCGGAGTCGGCAATGTGCTCCAGAGAGAGTCCCATCAAGGTGCAGGCACGCACAGAGAGCAAGCTGAGCTCAAGGTTAGGCACAAAAAGCACGTCGGAGAGATACAAGGGGCCAAACGGACCATCAAAGCACACAACCCCAACACCCTGGACTAGCAAGGACTGACCAGAGCCTGTGCAAAGGAAACGAATAGACGCCACAGGACCGAGGACAACGAAGTCACTACGACGACATGTCATGTGGTGAGTGGCACCGGAATCGATGATCCAAGTGCCACCCGAATCACGACTAGAGGAAGTCATGTTGCAACGGGCAATGGAACACTTGGCTGCAGACGGGCGCTCAACAACAGAGGATGGAAAACGACGAAGGGCGCACATGTGAGACTCATAAATCCAATCTGTACTGTCAGGCCCATCATCATCACATGCCAGATGTGCTCCCCCACACGAGTCATCACGAGAGACGAGATCAGACAAACAAACAGTCTGTGAACCACCCGGCTGTGACGACACACTCGCACCTCCCTGAGAGCGAAGCGCCAGGAGCTGACGGAGCTCGGCGATGGTGTGGTCACGGGGGTCCGGGTCTCCACTGCTCGCTGTTAGGGAAGCGGGAACTGTTGCGGTCATGGTCGCCGTGCGACCAGAGGCTGTGCTGCTCGACGCAGACCNAAGTCACTACGACGACATGTCATGTGGTGAGTGGCACCGGAATCGATGATCCAAGTGCCACCCGAATCACGACTGGAGGAAGTCATGGTGCAACGGGCAATGGAACACTTGGCTGCAGATGGGCGCTCAACAACAGAGGATGGAAAACGACGAAGGGCGCACATGTGAGACTCATAAATCCAATCTGTACTGTCAGGCCCATCATCATCACATGCCAGATGTGCTCCCCCACACGAGTCATCACGAGAGACGAGATCAGACAAACAAACAGTCTGTGAACCACCCGGCTGTGACGACACACTCGCACCTCCCTGAGAGCGAAGCGCCAGGAGCTGACGGAGCTCGGCGATGGTGTGGTCACGGGGGTCCGGGTCTCCACTGCTCGCTGTTAGGGAAGCGGGAACTGTTGCGGTCATGGTCGCCGTGCGACCAGAGGCTGTGCTGCTCGACGCAGACCGCCCTGCGTGTGCAGCCTGAAGACAGCAAGTGATGTGCGCCCAGCCGAGCGGCTGCTGGCACTTGGTGTAGCAATGAGCGCCTCCATAGTTGTAGCAGTGAACAGTGCTTCCACTGCTACTGCCTGATGATTGCTGCTGCGGTGACTGCTGCTACGGTGACTGTTGCTGGCCCGAGCCACACTTCTTTCTGCTCTTCTTCCCCTGTGGTGCTACTACCACACCCTGCGTCTGAGTCAGGGTAGCTAGGTTGGAGGGGGAAGAGGAGGGCCTGCTAGAGGATGGAGAAGTGAACTGCGAGAGAGGCTTTGGTGGTGACATGATGACCGGTGCAGCAAGTGAGCTCTCCTGGTCGGCGACGGCTGCATCACGAGCGGATGTCATCTGGAGGAAAAGCTGATGCGCCCAAGGAAGAAGCTGAAGGGAGGTGGAGAAAGGCTCGAGCGCGGCATAGCTGTACCTCATGAAGATGTCGGCATGCTCAAGACGGACTTTGATCATGAGCGTGCGAAGCGCCCACAGCTGTGTCCCACCTACGGTCCCAAGGCGCGTGTAGATGCGAATGGCACGCCGCCAGTAAGCTGTTGCGGGCTCGGCAGGTCCCTGACGAAGGCAGTGGAAGGCGAGGATGTGAGCTGCGCAGGTGGCGTGCGTCTCTGCAGCAAGCAGGGACAATGCCAGCTCCCAGCCTCGACGTGGGTCACCACCTGCGCCTGTCCCGGCCTCTCCAAAGGAAGGGGCGAAAGTTCACGACAGTCTCTCGAGGCATGGCGTAAAGAAGTCCGCACATCGCCCGAGCCGCTGTCAGCACCTGAGCACAGTCCGTAACCTGGTACTGACTGTGGTAGGAGGGCCAAACTCCCTCGGAAGTGGCCCAGACCTGGAAAAGGGTGTCCCAGCAGTCAAAGCCGTCCTCGCTGACATATCGTGGGGGCGGTGTCTCGAAGTCCTTGGGTTGCCGCTCCGTAGGGAGAACAACCACAGGATGGGAAAATTGAGGGATGGGGAAGACATCGGGATGAGGAAAGTCGCCGAGGTAGGTCTCAGGCGAAGATCGGATCGCCAAGAACGGGGAACCGGAATGCGTCTGCAACTGGTGAAGACGCTCCTGAAGTACGCAAATCTCCCTCTCGGGAGTGTCATCGTCCATGCCTGGCATATCAAGGTCCTCCTCCAGAGGATCAAGAAGTGGCGGGTCCTGTCCTGCCGCTCTGCTCGGTGTAGATGTTGACTACTATGCAGAAGGTGTGACACCGCCGACTCCCCCGGAGGTGTGCTGTGGGGCCTTGGACTGACTCTGATCAGTGAGCGTGCGGATGGCGTCGGTCTGCTCCTGGTGTAGGCAACGTATCTCATCCTGCTGAATCCGCAGGTCCGCAATGGCCTGCAAGCATGGGCTCATGACCCCGGAGGAGGAGGAAGAAGGATCTGGTGGTCCTTTGTTTTTCTCACCGGTCTGAGCCATGTCAACGCTCAGTATGGGGCCGAACGTCGAAAATGCTCTGAACGAGTAACTGATAGCGTTTCTCAAGGAGTTGAAATGTTCAAAAACATTGATGTTTTGACCCCAAAAATGCTGATGTCAGCACAGCCGTTGATGACGTCAGCGTTTCTTACGGCTAAAAAACGCCAACGTTTATTTCGCTAGTGGTTTTTACGCCAGCGTTTTTTTGGAAGGTCACTGCGTGACCTGTGGGGATGACCTCGTCACCCCCTGCTCTCAGCTGCGCAGGGGCTGCGCATGCCAGCGCAGTGCCACGTAGGCTTGCACAGTGCTGCGCAGTTTCTGCGTAGCAGAAACTACGCAGCAGCTGCAATGCTGCTGCTGCGCTACTGCAACCTGCTGTTGCACAACTATTGCTTCCGCCGCTGCTGCTACGCCGCAGTCACTCCAGCAGCTGCAATGTTGCTGCTGCGCTGCTGCTGCTTCCGCTGTTGCTGTTGTTGCGCTGTTGTTGCTGCTCGCCGCTGCTGATGCCGCCACTGCAACGAGCTGCTGCCGCCGTTGCGTGCTGTCAGTGCTTGCAGCCGCCTCCGCAAGCTGCTGTTACGAGCTGCTACTTTCTCTTTCTTTTTTTTGTGTACAGACTGGTAGCCAGACACGGCACTGCTGCCACCCGGTGGTGGTGTTGCTGCTGCTACTGCTGCTGCTATAGGAGCTAGTAAATGCCGCAGCTCACCCGATGTGGTGGTGGGGACGGACTGATGATGTCTTTGTTGAAAAAACGGTTGCGACAAGTCCCAGGATACGACGGCGGCGGTGACTCTCACTGTTGCTGCCGGGGCTGCGTCTTTGCGGCGCAACTGAGCGAGAGGAGTCTAGCTGCTCTGATACCGTGAGAAAATGCATGGAAGCTTCCTAGCGATATTGCGGCTGACTAGGTGTCAGTGCGTGGTCAGACGGTGCCGACAGTCACAAGTCGTGCACACAACGGCAAGGGTCTGGCTAGGGGACACAAGGCAAAGTGTCAGAATGCTTCAAATAGCATTTGCAGAGAGAGATGACAAATGACAGGTCCATGGCATAAGTACCTCCCGCGGTGCACGGCGGGTGTCGCACGCAACAGTGCAAGGTCTGTCCTAAAACCGGCCCAAAACCACTGTTTTGGCCGTAACTCAGCGTAGACAAGTCAGAACGATACGCCGTCTGAACCTACACGTGCAAAATCTCAAGCCGGACGCTACGACTGGTCACATGTATCCATCCGGCAATAAACGGTAGACACACAATGCAAAGACATGCAAATCGGGCCCAAGGCCAGTCCACCGATAAAATCCTACAAGGTGCAGAAAAACTGCAGAAGGTCCCAGACAGCATCCGGGACTCTGGGCCGACCGTCGATCAGCTCCGAGTGAGTGGTCCACCACCAGACGACGTCCCGGTGCCGCCTGGGTCCGCATGAGGGATCTGCACGAGCATGGACACGGCCGAGTGGTCACAGTAAACTGTACAGGTCGACAGGAACATCACAAATCACAACACTCCACGCTTAGTCGTTTGGGTTCAGCGAGGGTGACGGGGCCCGGTGCCGCTAGCTGCCAGCGCCCCTACATAAGCCCGCTAAGGGCTCATTTGTACCTCCTCCTTGTTCTTTTATATTCTGCGTTCCAAACTTGCCAAATTCTTGCCGTCTTGCATCGCAATCACACACAGAGCTCGTGTTCGTTTTTGCATGGGCCTCCATGCCCTAAAACATTTCCAATTGCTGCCGCTATTGCCACTCACTTCTGTTGCGTCTATGCTACACAACTCAACGAGCTGCGGCTCGTTTGCTGTGACACCAAGAGAAACTTCCTAGAACCTTCCTAACCACTTGCCCCAACACTAGGCGTCAGCGCTAGGTCAGCGTATGACAACAGTCACAAGTCAAAGACAAAACTGCTAAGCGTCTCGGTAGGGACACGCACAGAGTGTCAGGAAGCTCAAAATGAATATAACTGCAGAGAAAAAAAAAAACAAATGACAAGTCCACAGCATAAATACCTGCCGCGGCGCACGACAGGTGTCGCATGCGGCAATGCAAGGTTTGACCCAAAACCGGCCCAAAAACACTGTTTTGGCCGTAACTCTGCGCAGACAAATCAGAACGCTACGCCGTCAAAACCTAGAGATGCAAAATCGTGAGCGGGACACTACGACTGGTCACACACATAAGTCTGGCAACGATCGGTGGACAGAAAATACAAACCATGCAAATTGGGCTCAAGAGCCAGTCCACCGAGAAAACTCTAGCGTCTGCAGAAGAACCACAAAGCACCCCGACAAGCACCCAGGGCGTCGTGGCAGCTTTCTGGCAGCTGCTGGTGGATGGAGCCACCACTCGTCGGTGCTCCGGCGCCCGCTGCGTCCGCATCAAGGATAGGCTGCAGAAAAACTGCTAGAGGTCTAAAATAGCATCCACGACGCTAGGGCAGTGGTCGGCCGGCTCCGAGTGGGTGGTCCACCACCTGCCGACGCGCCTGTGTCTCCGAGGTCCGCATCGGGGACCACGTCGTCGCGCACTCTTGTACCGCTGCTCTCCTTGCCGTCGCTCGTGAGGGGTGGAAGCCACACACACCCACACTTCCCCTGGCTGACACAACTGTCAACATAACGATGTCTGAGCGAAGGTAAGAGATGATGGCTCAGGCAACCAATCATAGCGAGCACTGATCAAGCATACCACAGCACAGTGTCTCCTCGTGACAATGGTGCATCCCACTAAATGCCCGAGTCTCGACCATGCACGAAGTCAATCACACACCTACGTGTCAAACATCATGCAAGAGAGACAGAGAAAGGAGATATCCTCGTGACCCCGGAAAATGTCTTCGGGTGTCCGGGTCTCGACCACATCATGCATGGAATGGGTCTCCACATCACACCGGTAGAACTCACCAGGTGCGCTGGTCTCGACCAGCATAACCTCGACTATAGCATTGTGCCACACCCCGAGTAACCTCGCTGTCCTCAAAAGGGTGTCAGGCCAAAGCCCACACACCAACAAGATCAACCTCTCCAGAGTGAAAGAGAGGGAATGTGACTTTATCTTGTGGAGTGAGCTAATTGGACCACTCATGTGGTTCAAGCACCTCAACAAAAAAATGGACAAGTTGGACAAGTTGGACAAGGAATCTTGGGTCATAGCTTGTTCCTGTCAAGTTTGCCATCACACAGGACAGGGCATATCTCACCTTGAAATCTCGGCCAAACTGCGAATGTTGATCTCGCCTCAAACGGGTTCAAACATGCCTCAATCTTCTCTTGAAGGCAAGTACATTGATGAACATTGAGGAACACCATTCCCTCCATTCTTCTGCCAGTTGGCGGCATTCCCCATGTCACTGTTGGCCTACCACAATGTTAGCGTGGCAACTTCTTTGGGAATTCCTCCTACATCTCTGCAAATACCTAGGTGCTAGTGCACGATCGTCGTGGGGAAGGCCTTGCTCACTGCTAATCATGCTATCTCTACAGTGTATGGTTTTGTTGGACCAAGATCATGCAGCCTGGGGAACCTGGCTTTGAATCATGGGGACACTGTGATATGTGCAGAGCAGCAATCAATTTCCTCGTCCTGCACAAATGCTGCCCTTGGCAAAGCAGCTCACCGTTCAGCCTCTCCGCAAATGGCATTAACTCTATTCCGCCGGCACCTGAGGTGGGGCCCTTCCTATCACACACTGTGGGACGACGACGAGAAACACGAGCGCGACGCGTCACGAGTTCTTGAGAGAGTTCATGAGCAGCCATACGAAGAACGGTCCAGATCCCTTGTACTGGTCCACTGCAGCCGCCCCGCTGGCAGCTGTGGTCGTGATGGGCCCGCCCGTCACCACCGGGTGCTGGCGGGCGGCAGCAGCTGCGGCCGCGCTCAGACCAGACAATCCAGCAAGGCCAGAGGGCGCTCCAGGCGGCACTTGGGCAGTCTGCCACGCGTCGCGCACCGCCGAGCGCAGCACTGAGTCCCAGTTTGGGTTGAGCGAGGTCGGGGGGCCCCCGTGCGACGAGCCCCTGTGGTGGAACTCGGTGGCGAGTCCATAGCGAAGCAGCGCCTGTCTCAGCCATACCACTCGCGCACGCCCTCTCATGCTCAGAAACACCTGCATGTGCTCGTACCCGTGTGCAAGTGCGCTTGTGGGAGCGTGTAGAGATGTGTGTGTGCATGGTCATGATCGGCACCACACCATGACTGATGGACCAAGATTGGAAAGCGACCAAATGACATGTGCTCATGTGCATGTGCATGTGCGTGTGCACGTGCGCGTGCGCGTGCGCGTGAGCGGCCGCGTCCGCGTGCGCATGCGCGTGGGCGTCGGCGTGCACGTGCATGTGCGCGTGCGCGTGGGCGGGCACGTGCACGTGCACGTGCACTTCCGAGTGCGCGTGCGCGTGCGCATGCGCATGCGCGTGCATATGTGCGTGCGTGTGCATCTATGTGGGTATGGCCGTGTGCATGTGCGTGTGTGTGCGTGTGCGTGTGCGTGTGCGTGTGTGTGTGTGTGTGTGTGTGTGTGTGTGTGTTTGTGTGTGTGTCTGTGTGCATGTGCATATGCATGTGCGTAGGCGTGAGCGTGTGCCTGTGTGTGTGCGTATTCATGTGCATGCGTGTGTCTATGCGCATGTGCATGTGCATGTGTGTTTGTACGTGCGTTTGCATGTGTGTGTGCCTGTGCGTGTGCATGTGCATGTGCAAGTGCATGTGCATCTGCATGTGCATGTACTTGTGCATGTGCACATGCATGAGCTTGTGCATGCACATGTGCAGTGCATGTCCGGGTGGGCATGCATCTCCATGTGCATGTGCATCTGTATCTGCATCTGCATGTGCTTCAGCATAATCTGCAACACGCGCGACAACTATGTGGGCGAGGCTTTGAGGCAAAAGGCAAACCCCAAACCCTGTTTGGCCAGGTTCATCGACAGACTTTCGTGTGAGGACTAGGAGTGAAGCTAGGGTGAAGGCAAGGGTCAGACAGGGTTTTCTCTGCGTACACGTTTCACATTGTTGCAGTAAGTAGACGAGTGGTTGAGTAGTTGTGGCATGTTTGGTGCTTCTTTTAAATCAGAAATCTTTCGCGATTCATGTCGTGTTTGTGTTTTTACAACCGAGTGCACGCTACAGTTGTAACACTACACAAACAACATTCTTACTACATGTAGAACCTGCATTGAGCCATGTCGTAGCTTGATAGTGGCCAACCATTTTGGGGCTTCAAATTCTTTCACACACAAAAAAAACAAAAAACAAAAAACAAAAAAAAAACAAACAAAACAAAACAAAAACAAAAACAAAAACAAAAAACCAAACAAAGAAACCAAAAAAAAAAAAAAAAAACTTTGAGGTTAACATGAAAACAACTCAGGCATTATTTGGTGCTGAGTTAATAGCAATGACGCTTTTCTTTTTTTTGTTCCATTCCAAATGTCGATTTCACTGTGTGCAACAAATTGTTCCTTTGAAAGCAACAACAGCACCTCA